>VXBJ01007631.1:68743-96517 GCA_013400055.1 Nycticryphes semicollaris
GGGGATTGGACTGGATGAGCTTTCAAGGTCCCTTCCAATCCCTGAGATTCTGTGATTCTGTGACAGGCTGATCCCTGCTTCCACTCCAGTATTTGTATGCTGAGCTAGTTTCTCCTCCCCAGAGCACAAGTGGATATTTACAAGCTCTTACAGGATCTGGCAACCTACAGGAAAGGGATCACTGTGAGGCTGGAGCCTTACACACATATTCCCCACCCCAGTTTCCCCCATTCCCTCCATGCTGTAGTATCCCAACCCCCAGGAGAGACACTTGCTCCAACACTTCAGATGGGCCTCAGCTGGGGATTTACTGCTCCACTCTCCACCCCTCCCAGCAGCACGAGAGGACCAGATTGTCACCTACGTGTCATCTGTGTCTATGGACTCCCCCCGGGCGGCCCCACCCTGGATGGACTCCATGGCTGTGGAGTAAAGTGCCTTCTGCCCCACGGGGCGCTTCTCATCTGATGTGCTGTGGGCTCCCTCAGACTGCCGCTCCCGTTCTTGCTGGTCGATGTTATGAACCCCGAGCAGGAGGCTGTAGTCCATGATTTTAAAACTTTCCAACACCTACAGGTTAGTATTGAGTTGAAGAACAAATACAAAACATCAGGCCAGCAGCTCAAATCCAGCACAGATCCCAAAGCACGCAACAACCCGTCCACACTCCCACTAACAATTCCTTCATCAGAGTCTCATCATTTCTGATCCAATGGTCATCTCTTGACCTGACTGGCTTGTATAAAATAGTGTGACCAGCAGAAGTAGGGAGGGGATTGTCCCCCTGTGCTCAGCACTGGTGAGGCCACCTCTTGAGTCTTGTGTCCAGGTCTGGGCACCTCAACACAAGAGAGATCTGGAGGGGCTGGAGCGAGTGCAGAGGAGGGCAATGGAGCTGGGGAAGGGCCTGGAGAATAAATCTTCTTATAGAGAGCGATTGAAGGAGCTGGGACTGTTTAGTTTGAGGAAGAGGAGGCTGAGGGGAGAGCTCATTGCTCCCTACAACCACCAGAAAGGACATTGTAGGGAGGTTGGTGCTGGTCTCTTCTCACAGGGAATTAGCGATAGAACGAGAGGGAATGGCTTCAAGCTGCACCAGGGTAGGTTTAGGCTGAACATTAGGAAAGAATTTTTCCCAGAAAGGGTGGTCAGACCCTGGAATGGGCTGCCCAGGGGAGGGGATTGAGTCCCCATCCCTGAACATGTTTAAGAGTGGCTGAGATGTGGTGTTGGGAGATTTGGTGTTGGGAAGTTGTAAAGTGGGGCTGATTGTTGGACTCAATGATCCCAAGGGTCTCTTCCAACCTGAAGGATTCTATGATTCTATGACTGCACAGAGTATGGCCATCCTTCAATCAACCCAGAGGGTTGAAAGCTTGCAAATAACTGTTATACCACGTATCTCCTGCACACTGTGTAGGAAATGTGCTTAGTCCCAACAGCCCAGCCACAAGCAGAATGGGCTTTCACAATTTGATGTGCCTGGCACAGGAACAGCTTTAGTCCTCAGAGGCTGTCACACCATGCAGCTCCACTGCTTTGCTTTCAGGGAAGAGGGCAGTAGAAGGGATTTATCCAGCTTTGGGGTCAGCAGATTAGCAAAGGTCTCAATCATATGCTTTTACTCATGCTTGAGAGGCACAGACCTTCATTAACCTCCTCCCCAGGACAACCCCTTCCTTACCAGACAGTCTCGCTGCAATGTCTTCACCAATGCGCTGAAGGTGTCTGCATCCAGCATCAGGCCCTCGGGCATGTCTTGTATGAAGTCCAGATCCTTGTATGTAGGGCTGGACTTTTCTTTCTCCTTTTTGGATGCCCGGCGTTTATAGGTCGAGCCTTTCAGGTCAAATTTCAGGTGCATTTTCACCACACGAGGCAGAATGTTGTTCATCACGACCACGCGGATGTTTTTGCCCCCCGATTGCACACAATAGAGTCCATAAAACTTTGGCAGCAGCGTCCGTGGGTTCTGGTTCAGATTCTGCAGCAGTGTTGGAAAAAAAAAAGCACAGGAAAAAGTCAATTTGGCAGGAGACTCCTGCTGTGTTCAACACACGGCACGTTGCCAGGTCTGGGAGCAGTCAGACTCGGAGTTCTTCACCTAGAGATTTTCTGAACTTTACACCAGAGCTTCCTGCACACGTCTGACAAACTCTTGCACTTCAGTGGCTTTTAGGACCTGAAAATCCCACTATGCCTTGCATACAGGGAATGAGATGTTCAACACTCTCTGGGCAAAAAACCAAGTCCGGAAATTCCCCGCTTTCCCCATCAACAGCAGCTCAAAAAGGAAAAACAAACTGGCAGAGAAATAAACACAATAAGTGGGAACTTCAAGTTTAAAAGTAACAGCTATCATCAGCTCTTCAGAAATGTCAGAAATCAAGAGCTGTTCTCCAGCCCAGAATAAACCAGGGACACGGTATTTTTTTTTTTTAAACAAAGCAACATCAATTTTCTGCTCCTTTTGCAGCGTTGCTTTATAAAACCCAGTTGGCCAGACAGCACAGATATCCATATCTGCTATCATGTCCTTTTTTTAGGCAACAGTATTATTAGGAAGGACAAACAGGCATTATTTTTTTTTTTTTTGTTCAGCTTTGGGAAAATTTGGGAAGCAAACGGAACATCTCTGTACGCTAAGAGAGACAGGCCCAGAGCTGACAGGTTCTCTGACAGACAGCAGAAGCAGGGCTGTACTAAAATTTCATGCCCCCTCCTCATCTCACCCACCCGGGCACAGGAGTGTGCTCTTCAACACGGTGCGAGCTGAAAGCACCGGAGCAGCAAGCTCAAAAGCAAACAAGCACTTGCCCACTTTAAAGTCCCTCAGGATGACACCCACCCTGCTCCCTCCCCACTGCCTCCCTGGACACCAGGTGGGTTTCCCAAGACCAGCAGACATCACACGCAGCACCACGGTAACCCCCAAACACCAGAGCAGTGCAACAAGTTGCACGAAACTCCGCACTAGGTGGGCCAGGTCAGTTTATCTCATTAGGCTGATTGCTGGCCAGGACAACAGCTTAACTCCAGCCCCATTCAAAATCCTCCACCTGAGTGATGAGTACATTAGGTAAGAGATGCTGGAAAGGTTGGAGCCCCTCTGCTGTGAGGNCCAAACCATTCTGTGATTCTATGGTGTTCAAAAGGCAGCGCTTTCCAAGCAAGCTCATCCTGTCCAGGAACTTAACTGTCACTTGCAAAAGAGATGACCGGCGCTCAGTTATATAGAGACACCCAAGACCCTGTTCCACATTGGCAAATTTTCCCCAGTAAACATTGAGACAAATAATTTCATAAAATCAGTGTATGATCACAAACAAATCCCCTGCAACACGCACACTGATGTGGCAGCATTAAACATCATTTGCCATCGATGACTCCTCAGCATCTCCACGGCAAACGGTGTGGTTCTAACTGAGCTTCAGTGCCTTTGTGTGGAGAGCTGGACCTTCCAACCAGGGTTATGCATGTAGACAGCTCCTGCTATACACACCAAAGCACTGGGTTTGGTTCTGATTTACTACTTGTCACCACACACAAATCCTTGGCTGGGACCAGGCAGAGCTGGGATTCAGGATATGCCACCGCAGGGATCCTTAGCTTGGTATGGAGGCAGGACAATGAACATCTGCCTTCAGAGCAGCTCTGTTACACAGCAGCCATGGGGGGATGCCCAGGGAGAGATGTGGCTTCCCTACAAAACCGAGGTGCTTGTATCATGACTATCAGCAGTCACCCCTCTAAGCCAGGTTGAGGCAGACACACAAGCAAAGAATGAACCACTGCAGGGAAAAGGACACCCAGAAACACACATCTGGGAAGCCATTTTCAGGCCAGAAAATGCCTATAAGCTATATGGCACAATTACCTGCCTCAAGTTTACCCCCAGAGTTGCAAATAATCAGCAGGATTTGTGCTTCTGGGCCTTGCTTCGTGACAGACTGTTGATGGTGTCCCTGGCCTGGGGTAGGCCATAACAGACCCACTTGGGGGACATGCCCCATGTGATGCTTTGGATGGAAAAGCTGCCACCACAAACCCAAGTGGGGGTCCCGGGTGCTGGGCGATACACACCATGTAGTAGCCAGGAAGGAGCTTCTGTAGGAATTCAGCTTCCTTGTGCATCACAGTTTTTATGATGAATTCGTCGTCGCTGGTGACGTAGAAAAGGGAGCCACTGGCACCGGGGTTCGACAGCTCTATCAGAGGCTCATTGCATAACGAATACTGGGGAGGAAAAGGGAAAAAAAAAAAAGTTATTTTTAGCTCCCACTCATTGCACACTGAGCTCTACGCCCTTGAGGGCTATCCCCTGTGTGCTCGCTCCCTGGGAGATTAAGGAGTAGCAAAGCTTAAGTGAGAACTGTTGTCGTTATAGGTTAGGCCTAAGCAGCAAATCTGATGTACAATTTACAATTAGAGACTGAGATTACAGTTCAGAGCATCCCAACTGCTCAGAACCTGCTCTCAGGAACATCCAGGCTCTATAATGACATCTTATCTTTTCCCATGGCGTGTGTATCACATTCAGATTTCTCTCAGCACGCTACCGCCAGCGCAGATGGAAAGATTGCATTTTAAGAGACGTGACAGTCCGATCACGGTACCACACACCACCGTGCTGGAGGGAGCACGAGGCACTAGCTATTCCCAGCCTCCTCTGGCCTTGTGCTCCCCTGTGACACAAGGATTTTTACACCCACATCTCACTCCTTCAATCCTGCCAGAAACACAGGGAAAGGATTAGACCCGGTGCCCAAATGAGAAGAGGGCTCAGCGCTGCGCGAGCACAGCCAGAACCAAACTGGGAGGACACTTCTAGACACCAGGCTGCAAACAGCAGGTCCTCAAATGAGGACAAAACCCCAAAAAACAGCGGGGGAATAAAACGAAAAGAAGAAGAAAGTGCAAGCACACACACATATGCCCTTTACAGGCAGATACCAGCCCCAAGGCAACCGCACAGGTCAAGGGGGTTGAGGGCAGCACCACATCGGAGCGACCACAGCAAGAGGCAAGATGGGGAGAGGGAGGTGGGGCAAGGGACATAATACATTAAACGCTTACCATTACATACTGAAAACAGCTTTCAGCCCTGCACAGATTAACAATCCAAGACTTTTATCAAGTTAATTATCTCGTGCATAATTAAAGGCATTTGCTGCTGTGGCAGGGACAGGAGAATCAGAGGAAGCAGAAGCGACAAATCAGAGCCGTGACCTTTGCGGGCTCTTTGCCTCACCCAACTTTTGAGCCACTCAAATCAGCTGGCATTATCTTGGATGGCACAGATGGGGACCGTGTTACTGTCAAACCGTGCAATGGCACAGATTTGTTTCTACTTGTAGGTGTTCAGCTGTGATTACCCCCGATCTACAGCTGAACTCAGGAAAAAAAAAAAAAGAAAGAGGCTATTAAAAAAGGGAGAGGGCGTGTGCTTATTTGGATGTTTTTCCCTTCCCCAGCTCAACAAATGTCCTTTTCTAAAGAGCAGGACGTCACATACATGCCAGGGAACAAATTCAACCCCAGTCTACTCCACTTGTAGTACTAAGTATTTTAAAAACAACCTTTCTAGCTCTGAGGAGCTTTCTGAGCACGAGAACAAGCTGTATTTCAGTCTGTAAGGCGATTAAAATAACTGCACTCACGTAGCTCTTGAGTGAGCACGCAAGGAAAAATTCCCATCTTTGTCCTCAGAGCCCCAGGGGACATTACAGGGTTGCACCCAGCAGAACACAACTCCTTTTGCTTGTAAACACAGTAAGTTATTGTCACCACAAGTGCAGAGGGAACCCCATCGCGGAGCGTACACAGCGCACGCTGTGTCAGATCACTTCACTTCCCTCCCTTCCAGTTACCCCTGAGCAAAGAGAGTCTCAGAGGCTCAGTGGTGCTGGCCTTGCTGGGACCTGCACCGGATCTCCTCCAAAACTGAACAGAGTCCTTAAATCCACAGCCTATTCCTGCTCCTTGCTGGGATAAGAACTTGCTTTGCTCAACTCTTTTTCTGTCCCTTTTATGCCAGAATTGCTGACAGCCTTGATGTGGCAACAAATTTCTTGCGTTTCTCTAGACCACCTCAAATAATAATGAAGGAAAGAGAGAGAAATCCAAAAACATATCCATACCAAATAATCATCTGGACGAATCCCAAAGAGTTCTCGGAAGTACCGAAAAGCCACTGGTGCATAAGTCTTGAACCTGAAGTCAGCGTAATGGTGAGCGGGGGTGAGGTTACTGCCTTCGCTGCACAGAACAGACAGGACAGGAGCAGAGCCTCTGTGTTACCACCAGCTATCTACAGGCACATCGAGGCTACTCTATATTTAAGATGAATTGAGCCTTGCAAAATGACATCTTAGAAAAAAACAACGATAAAATAGCTTTCTTCTGTGTCAGGACAACAGGAAAATAGATTTTAAATTATCTGCCGAAACCCATTTCCAAATAATGCAAGGAACCACTGCTTGCCAAGCAGAAAATATTGGCACAGAGAATATAGCTTGTATGAGCTTTATTTATTCACAGAGCTGAGTTTCTTCCACCTGAAACATGGGATAATTTTGTGGAAGAAGTTCCAGGTGGGCAGGTAGAAAGAAAAGTGCATAGAAGGGCTAACAAACCCAAGTGTACAGTACTGAGTCTTACATTTCCATGCAAGCCAGGGAACTGCAGAACCTAACACTTCCCACTATTATGTTTGTACGCAATCGATGCATATTTTAAATATTCAGAGCATCCAATTCTGATCTAAAGACAGATGGAAGCCCTCTTGAAAAATCAGTGAGAGGAAAAGATAAATAACTCATTCGCTCATTTTGTTTCCCCCACCTTCTTTACCTTGGGAAAAAAATGCTCTCCACCACGTAGAAGTCCTGCATTAGAACATCCCTCTCTGGCTTGGAGCTCAGGTTGCCAACAGTATATCCAATCCCCAGCTGGATGGCCCCTTTGAGGGTGGATGAGGTGGTCTGGCAGAAAGAAGAGAGCAGTCACTAATCATTTTGCAGCAGATTATACTGATGACATCCCCTATAACACAACAGTCGTGTCTATGGCTTCTAGGGGTCATCTTGGGCCCTACATACTGCTAAACAAGTTCAACCAGATGCTGCAGAGAGGGATTCAGGCTCCCAGAAGGTCTGATGTTTGCAAGATTCCGCAGTACAAAAGGTGCTGCATAAAATCTGAACCAGCTCGGTCGCTGTTACCGAACTGAGCCAGGAAAGCTCGGCTGCACCAGTGCGAACCGTGGGCCCCAACTCCTCCTTTCTGGCTGCTGCCCACACGCAGCTGCCAGCCCCATGCCACAAAACCAAACCTTTTTGTAGGTGGTTTCACCAGATGCATCAACACTTCGATGACCGATCTTCTTCCCTTGGCCAGGCTGTCCTGGTCCCTGCAAGGAAAGAGCATGGCTAAAGCCCGCAGTGGAAGCTGGCTGGGACGACAAGAAGAGGCAGAGTGGCACTGGCACAGCCACACCGTCATGGGGATCACTCTGGCAGTGTGCAAACAGGTGGAATTGGCTCTGGGAAGCCTTAAACAAGGCTGTTTGCATTATACAACATCCCTCAAGACAAGAGGAGTTTGAATATCCCACCACGACACCCTCAGCAATAACCAGACAGAGCCCTGAGCAAAGCTGCTGAGCTCAGGAAAGAGCCTCTTGTTTCCCAGCTGTCAAGATTCCACAGCAGTTGCTTGACTGAGGTTTCTCATGGATTTAAAATAGTGATGAATTAAATCAAATGGCAAGAGAACTTCACTCTTAAAAGTCCCGTGCCCTCGGGTTTTGTACCAATACCTCGCACTTCACTGGAGAAATAAGAGCGGGATATCGGGAAGAACCCAACCCCACTCCAGCATTCGCAGGGAGAGAATCCATATAAGTGAGATCTCATTTGCTTACAATTGAAAGGACGAGCCCACGCAGGGTTGAACTGCAACATCCGGCTCTTTCTGAAGCCTTGCAGAGTTCACAGAAGCGCTGCAGGGCTGCCAGCACTTCAGAGCAAGAACAAACCTATCCTACCCCATTTTCCTCCTTCTTCTGCCTCTGAGCCTTCCTGGGCCTTTTTGTGCAGACACAGGAGGCAGCAGATTGCGTTCCTGCCCTTCATCAAGCCAACACAATCACATTCTGTGGGTTCTATACAGCTCCTTTAGCAGCCCTGAGTGTGGGGGTTCTGTTCTCTGCCACGGGGCAACACTCCTCCCCCCCTCCCTCCCTCCCCAGTGGCAGCAGAGACCCCCCCAGCAGCTAAAACTGCCCATCAACCCCCAGCCACATCTGGGGGCTCATTACAAACATCAAAACAGCTGAGCTTTGGATGTTCCCTCAGCAGCATTTGAAGAGATGCAAGGTCATTTCCCCAGTGACAATGTTATATCACTCTCTCAAGTGCTGCACAGCCCCATCTCTCAGAACCAATGTCTATAGCAGACAATGTATAATTTTGTTCAGACCACAGAAGTTCTTTGTGGTTTAGCTTTTAATCAAGAGCTTGCAGCTATTTCTGGTCACACTGCTTGCACTTCTGGTACTAAGGGGCAGTCTGAGATCTCCTTCAAAAAAAAAAAAAAGAAAAAAAATAATAACTATTTCCCACTCCATTTTAAACATTCAGCCCAGTCAGGCTTGTTCCTGAGCTCTCCTCCTCCAGCAGCTGTGTCCACCTCATCCCTTCCTCCCAGCTTTCAGCCAACACGCTGCACCCTGTCACCCACTAGCTCCATCTGGATCATCGTCCTGCCTCAACACATGGCCCACCCTCCTCCTCTCAAAGCAATTAATAGCCACAGGTGCTGGGCAAGAGATTGTCATCATATGAAAAGCAGGAACAAAAGCCTCTTCCACAGTCCCTCGTTTACCTGTGCCTGTGTTTCCAGGGCAAGAAAAAGCAGGGCTATTTATGCACTGAACAAAGAATCAACTTGCACAAAAGTAAAGCTTCCTACTACACCTATTTCTGGGGAGGCGAGAAAGAATTGAGTGTCACATCCCTGGCAGCTTCACGGGAAGATTTTGTTATTCGTGTATAAAAATTCTCATCATCCCAGGTGAGTAATGGAAAGGGGTATGTCATAAAATTAGATCAAACAAAAATCATTTGAACACAGTGCCCTAAACCAAGTGCGGGGGCTTCAGGGAACAGCTTTCAGGCACAGATCCTCCTACCAAATTCCCTGCTGCCAAATACCAAGGGTTTTGCTCCAGAAGGTAACAGTGATTCAGCAACCTGCGACCTGCATTACGTGCGAGAGCATATCAGTCCCTTGAGATGTTCCCCTCTTTTAGGGCTCCACAAATCACAGCCTCCTCAACTCGCTCCAAGGAGCAGGTGAAACCCAACAAAGAGCCCTGGAGGTGCCCAATACACACATTCTCCATTTGTCCCCTGCAGGTTCTGGTATGGAAGAGGCACCCTCAGCCACGTACTTACAGACATCATGAATCACTAAAATCAGGTAAAATCGGCCACGGGGTGGGCATAATCCCTTCACATCCCCTCTGTAGTGGTGCTGATACCAACACAGCTACTCCAGAGACCTGCCATTAATTTTCTTTCTTCCAAATAACAGGTATCAAACTCTCAGAAATCCTAAATGTATTTTTAAATCCAGCTTTGCTCAAAGAAAGTCAGGCAGAAGTGTTTTCTAGAGCTCTGTGTTCTCATTTCTCAACATGGGATTTTCGAGGTTTGCTTTACTCATCTCACCTCAGTGATGGCTGCCTTCTTTGATGCCAGACCTGGGGAGAGAAGGGAAGAGCATCAGTAAAAGTAGGGATGTGAAGGAAAAAAAAAACCCAAACCAAACCCCTGTGAAAATAGCCGAATGCTTTGCTCTTTCAAGCAAGCTGGAAAGCCTTTAAAAACAGCTGGTTCAGTAGTGCAGGAGTCTTAAGTTACAGGGGTCACCCAAACAATTTCATACTCAGAAGCACAGAGATGCACAGTTTTTCCTGGTGATAATGTTTCCCAGAGGCTTCAGGGGAGAGAATTCTTGTAAATTCCTGCTCACTGTAAGCAATATGTCCACACTACACTGAGAAGCCAGTTACATGCAGAAGCCCTGAGAGAGCTTAGGAAGCTGCTTCCCAGCCACTCAGGAGGCCCTTGACAAACTATTTTGCTAATTGAATCTATTTATAGAATCCCATGTCCAAATATATCGCAAAAATGAATGTATCATTTATCCCTGCTGCTGCCTTTGGGAGAAGCCGCCATGACTCCATTACAGGGAGCGGTGAGAAATGAGGATTTTGCCTCAAGCTTATAGACAGACGTAGCCGAGTTGGAAACACGGGCCCAGCCCCACCTTTCCCTCTCCCAGCAAAAGCCCAGGCTGACAAGGAGCACCTTATTTTTTCAGCAACAGTGAGAACAGGCTCCTCTGAGTTGGCTCTGTGAGGTGTTTGCTGACTTGCCGTGGGACCACAAGCTCCCAAGCCCAGCTGGCTCTGGAGAGCCACCATGAACGAGGCCCAAGAGCTGCTTAAGAAGAGCTTGCCCACCCCATCCCAGCAGCACGATGTCCCCTGCTGAGGTGGCCCCCAGCCACCTTGTCCTGCAGAGCCCAGGTGTAGGAGAAGACCCAAGGGATAGGTTTAAGGCCATCGAGCTGCGAGTCTGCCACTCCCTGCTCCTGTCTGAAGTGCTCCTACAAGAACAGATCCTTAAGTGGCCCACAATCCTTTAGAAAAGGCTTAATTTCACAAGACACTGTTGAGTGGAGCTTGAGAGTTCTGGCTGGGAAGAAGAAAGGCTCTTCCAAGTCCTCAGTTTTTCCCTCTTTGAGGGCTGCGGTTGGAATTGCACAACCGCCAGCCAGTGACCAAACCCTCTGACTCCATAGGGATCTCAAGCTGGGGTGGAAGAGGGGTGTCCAAGGGGGGATGCTCCGAGGGGAAGCAGGGCATGTCCAGCCCTCCAGCTGGGGTGAAGCCCCAGAGGATGCTGCTTTATCATCTCCCCCATCTGGGCAAGGAGGAACCGTGATGGTTCAACTGGGACAACTGCTCTATCTCCTTAAATACACGGAAGGAATTGTGTGTATTTATTCCTTGCTTGTATAAATACACACAAGGAATTGGACATAAGAGAAGCACAATGCTCTGCACTGGACAGCAGCACACAACCCATTTATATTCCAGGAAATATTTTGGCCACTGGGAAGCAAAAAAACCCCAACAAACCCAACAAAATCCCTTTGGTGGTCCCAGGGGAGCTGAAACTGCTCTCTGTCAGAAGTGCTGAGGTTCTCCCACTGTCCAGTCTCATCAAACTGGGTGTGAAATGGGTATTGACAGTGACACATTTTGAACTGTCTGCAACGAACCCCCAGCCGTACAGCCTGCCCTGTGTGTGCAAAGCTGGAGTTGCCCATGGATTTCCTCTGAAGAGAAGACTACAGCAATTCTATGAGGACAGGCTGAGAGAGTTGTGGGGGGTTCAGCCTGGAGAAGGCTCCAGGGACACCTTGAAGCCCCTTCCAGTCCCTAAAGCAGCTCCAGAAAAGCTGGGGAGGGACTCTTGATGAGGGAGGGGAACCATAGGATGAGGGGGAAGGGTTTGGCACTGAAAGAGGGGAGATGGAGATGAGATGTGGGGAAGGACTTCTTGGCTGTGAGGGTGGTGAGACCTTGGGCCAAGGTTGCCCCATCCCTGGAGGGGTTCAAGGCCAGGTTGGTGCAACCTGGTGTGGTGGGACGTGTCCCTGCCCAGGGCACTGGGTGGGCTTTGATGTCCCTTCCCACCCAAACCAGTCTGTGATTCTCTGAAACCAGAGGACAAGAGGCAAGCGGAGCAGGAACGTCTCACTGGCGCAGAGCTGCTCCTCTCCATCACCCACCTGGGTTGAACCTCCCTCAGCCAAGGGAGGATGGCTTTCACATGGATGTGAAACCCCACCACTCTGGATCAAACTCTGCATCAGTTCTTGTGCTGAAAATTTACTTCTTCAGCCTAAAAGAACACAATTTTACGACCGCTCAACAAAAAGCCCTGAGATGGCCAGGAGAGCAGGAGATACAGCACCAAGTGAGCATTTGGCTAATGAACTTTCAGGGCATGAGCTGGAGGAGCAACCCAAGACCACAGAGGAACCCAAGCAGGCAAACACTGTTCCAGGGTGAGCACTGGAAATGCCTGGGAACATGACGTGGCCAATATGCTCTCCCTGCCAAGGGCGAGACTGCTCTCCTATTGCACTAATCTCTTTTCTGCACTTTGTCACAATTCCAGAACAGGAGATTATCTTTAATTTTGTGATAATTACCGCAAGCCACTTTCGTTCCCTGCTTTTAAGTGCCCGCTGCTGTACACGTACCAAATGTGGAATCAACACCAACTGACCGTGCAAAGGAAGAGTACCAGGGGCGAGGGACTGCGGATCTCCAGGAGAAAGGATGCTTCAGATGGACGGGAACATCACCAGCAAAACTTCCCCCTCCCCTCAAAAAAACCCCAACCCAACACACACACAAACAAAGTCTTTAGAAATCAATTTTCCAGGCAGAAAACGAAAAAAATATCTTCCCCTGGCTTCTCGGTGTGTGGCACTGGGCTATGCTCATCTCAAACAAGCTGACAGATCGCCTTGGAAAAACTGATTTAACTCCAGCCTGCGGGGTTACACCACCACAGGAAACAGCACTGGGGTTTGCGGGAAACAGCAGCTCTGCTGCGGGAAGTTCCAACACTTAACAAGCTAATTGAAATGATTCTCTTCTGATTTGGTGCAGCTTAGTGAGGGTGTATTCAAAAACGTGACCAGCAGCTCCAAAAGGGGAACCCAGGGATAGACCCCAGGTTTCTGCTCTGCTTCCAGCTCCTGAATCACAGAATCTCAGGGATTGGAAGGGACCTTGAAAGATCATCCAGTCCAATCCCCTGCCGGAGCAGGAACACCCAGAGCAGGTCACACAGGAACGTGTCCAGGTGGGGTTTGAATGTCTCCAGAGAAGGAGACTCCACAACCTCTCTGGGCAGCCCCTTCCAGTGTTCCCTCACCCTCACCCTGAAGAAGTTCTTCCTCATATTTAAGTGGAACCTCCTCTGTTCCAGCTTGTACCCATTGCCCCTCGTCCTATCACTGCCTGTCACTGAGAAGAGCCTGGCTCCATCCTCCTGACACTCACCCTTTCCATATTTATAAACATTCAGGAGGTCACCCCTCAGTCTCCTCTTCTCCAAGCTCAAGAGACCCAGCTCCCTCAGCCTTCCCTGGTGTGGAAGATGGTCCACTCCTTTCATCAACTTCTTGGCCACAAGGGCACAGAGCTGGCTCATGGGCATCCTGCTGCCCACCAGGACCCCCAGGTCCCTCTCCAACAGGTCATTTCCCAACCCATACTGGTACCTGGGGTTGTTCTTGCCCAGATGCCAGACTCTACACTTGCCCTTGTTATAGCTCATTAAATTTCTCCCCACCCAACTCTCCAGCCTGTCCAGGTGTCCCTGGATGGCAGCATGGCCTTCTGGTGTGTCAGCCACTGCTCCCAGTTTGGCGTCATCAGGTGCACTCTACTCCCTCATCCAAGTCGCTGATGAATATATTGAATAATACTTGTCCCAGTACTGACCCCTGAGGGACTCCACTAGATACAGGCCTCCCTGCCTGGGTTTTGTAAGGCGTTTCATGCACGCTTGACCTGCTGCCCTCAGCTCCTCTTCTTGTCTGCGCACGGCTTTGAGATGACCCCATCCCAATGCTCAAGCTGCTTCAGAGACTCAGAAATGAACAGTTCAGTTGTAGCATTCAGCCATTCTCATCTCTGATTTAATATCTTTTTTCTTACGCTTCTCCATTCACAGCCGCAACCGCCCCATCCCTCCCCACCACAATGCTGACACCCCGCAAGACAGGGGCAAATTTACTCCTGGAATTCTGCCCTTTTCCCATGCAACAGGAAAAAAGACTCTGGAGGTTTAGCTCTTACCATGCCAGAGGAGCATAAACCTACACGAGGGGAGAGAACCCTGTTCTCCTCTTACACCATACATCGCATCAACTAATCTGAGTTCAGACTTGTTTTGGCCCCACAACCCCCATTTACACAGGCCTGACCACTTGCTCCCAGTAACACACTAAATGCAGAGCCCTCATCATCATTACCAGGTTCGTCAGCCTCATTAGTGCGGGGTTGAAATCAGAGCAGCTCCCTCAGCTTCTCCAGCCCACGGCCCCCCTGGATGCTGCCATCGGGGAAATGCCAGCGATGACAGAAGTAGTTAAAAAATAATAAAAATCATCAAATCAACGACAAAACATTGCCCTTACTGTCCACAACATGGAATGAGTTGAAGTTAAAAATACGGCTTTTGAGTTTCACTTACGTGTAGTGAATAAATTTTAAATATCTAATCAAGGGAAAAAAAACAAACCCCAAACCAGTCACTCAGACCTCTGAAAAGCAGCTAAGGTGAGTCAACCAGCAAATCCCTTAAAACAACCCAGAAAGAGCTACGAGAGGCTTCTATTCACTGAAAAGGAATTTCTTAAGACATATTACAATCATCCAGCAGCAGCCTCATTTAAGACCTAACGAAGAAGTCTTTATAAGACAGATGTATACACACACACATATGTAATTATAAATAGTAAGTATTTGATGCTTTATGATGCTTTGGAGAAGAAGTCAAAAGAAAAATTAGTAACTGATAGATTTACCTGGGCTCCTTTTTCCAGTCAGAGATTGTGCTGCATCTTTAACAGCAGCTTCACTTTATCCAAGTGTTTCCCGGGAGCCACACAACGTGACTGCAACTAAAAATATGACAGAATATAAACAACCACGTAAGCTCTTCACCTGGAGTCCGGACTGACCTGAGCCCTCCAAAAACACAACGCAGGAGAGACTCACTTGAGACAGCAGCACTCGCAGTCAAACGCAGCCAGTTTTCCAAGCACAGTCCTGCAAAAGTGCTGCACCAGCAGTTTATACTTGTTATTGTTGGGTTGTTTTGTTTTGTTTGATTTTTTTTAATTTGTTCCTTTTTTTTATTTTTTTAAACCACTGAGTTGACAGCAGCCTTTGCAAAACTGACATTTAATGCTAACCCTGCACAAGCGGCTGGAAAGCTGTCAAATTCCAACAAGTCACACACACACACACACTGGAGCAAGCCTGGATCTAACTTCTGACTTATTCACAGAATCAATGATGTGGGGTTGGAAGGGACCTCTGGAGAACATCTCCTCCAAGCCCCTGCCAGAGCAGGGTCACCCACAGCAGGTCCCACAGGAATGTGTCCAGGTGGGGTTTGAATGTCTCCAGAGACAGAGACTCCACCACCTCTCTGGGCAGCCTCTGCCAGGGCTCTGACACCCTCAAAGTGAAGAGGCTCCTCCTCATGTTCAGATGGAACTTCTTATGTTCCAGTTTGTGCCTGATCCCTCTTGTCCTGTCCCTGGTCACCACTGAAAAAATCCTGGCCCCATCCTCCTGACACCCACCCTTGAAGTATTTCTAGGTGTTGATCAGATCCCCCCTCAGCCTTCTCTTCTCCAGACTAAAAGGAATCAAGTCCCCCAGCCTTTCCTCATCAGAGGGATGTTCTAGTGCCCACATCATCTTCGTAGCCTTCTGCTGTACCCCCTCCAGCATTTCCCTGTCCTTCTGGAACCGGGGAGCCCAGAACTGGACTAAGTGCTCCAGACAGAGCCTCACCAGGGGCCTGATTCATTAGATTGAGAACAAGATGATGCAAAGCACCTGAGCAACCCACTTGGACAACAAGAGGAGGTGAGGACTGTAACTGGGATGCCTGGGTCTATTGTTCCATCAGAGCACTCTAAACGCAGCCCCAGCTAGTCAATGCGTTGTGGAAAAGCATTAAGAAATAGAATTCGAAGGCAGGAGCTGTGAAAATTAAAGGCAATACTCATGTAGCAGATGTGCTGCAGTCAAAATACCGAGAGAAAGGCTGGAATGTGAAATGCATCCATCAGAAAAGACAGCTGTTACTTCCCGTAAGGGACTGCTGATAAAAAGAAATTAAAACTGAGATGAGTAGGAAGGCAGACAATTCAGAGAAGACGCCAGAAAAACAAGTCTCAGCTGAGAGGCAGTATCTGACCTGGTGCAGGGCAGCTGGGGCCTCTGAGGCAGTGGTGGCAGCAGCTGGACATATTGAAGGGGAAAGGCAGGAAGAAACCGAAACGGGCTACAGGCTGCCCAGGGCAGTGATGGAGTCACCATCCCTGGAGGGATTTAAAAGCTGGGCAGATGTGGGACTGAGGGACATGGGTTAGTGGTGGTTTGGGCAGTGTTGGGTTGATGGTTGGACTCGATCTAAAAGGTCCCTTCCAACCATAACGATTCTGTGATTCTATGATTCTCTGAAAGCTGGGGAGGGACTCTTGATGAGGGAGGGGAGCCATAGGATGAGGGGGAAGGGTTTGGCACTGAAAGAGGGGAGATGGAGATGAGATGTGGGGAAGAACTTCTTGTCTGTGAGGGCGGTGAGAGCCTGGCCCAGGCTGCCCCGAGAAGCTGTGGCTGGCCCATCCCTGGAGGGGTCAAGGCCAGGTCGGAGGGGGCTTAGAGCAACCTGGTGTGGTGGGAGATGTCCCTGCCCAGGGCAGGGGGTCCCTTCCCACCCAAACCAGTCTGTGATTCTATGACTCTATAAACCCCTCAACGTCTTTATTCTTCTCACACTGTGAAGCTCCAGCTCTCAGCGGGCAGGACCCAGGGCACAGAGAGGATACGACACAACAAACAGCAGAAGCTGGACTCTCAGCAGCCTCCTGGAAAAGGCAACCTTTATCAACCTACCCTTCCCAGGCATCCAGGATGACTTACTTCTGATCACTAAATGCATTTTCTTCCCATAAACCATCACTGTTTCATTAGGGTGAGAAAAATCAAGTAAGTCACAACACTGAATAGGAAGCTTGGGTTCCACCCCCCCGCCTTAAATGCAGCATCTTGGAGAAAGAGCCATCTCTGACTCCTCCACACCCTGGCCACAGGCAGCTGCTTGTGCCATTGGAGAGCCTGTAGAAATAATAAAGAAGTAAAGCAATCCCAGATGAATTTTGCTTGTTCTATAGAATCTACATATAGCTTTGATACCAAAAGGTATCCGCTCTTCCCTGGAGCACTTGCTGATGGAATGAATGATTTTTGGGGATCATCTACACAAAACTCAGGCTGGTGGAACACAAACAGCTGAAACTTTCTCTCTTCCCCCAGGTTCTCCAGCCAGCCTGGTGCTCCATCTCTATGGGCAGCACCCATAAGGGGTGCCAAGGTTGGGGGGAGAGCCCTAACAGCTCCATGGTCCCCAGGACACCTCAGGCACCACCATATGTGCAGACAGACAGAAATGCTGGTGGCACTGGGCAATAGCCAAACGGGACTCCTGGGAGCAGCCAGAGATAAGTAATCCCATTTAATCCCACCAAGGCTGCCCCACTCCCCTGCCTGTCCCCGGTCCCTGCTCACCGCCCCCGTGCCCAGCTGTGCCGGTTCAGCCTCTCTGGGGCCACCTCCGCTTATGGAGAGGGAAGGCACATTTACAAACCATGATCTGCTGCCCCGACTCTCCATGCTGCACTGTTCCCATGCCCTTCATCTTGCTTATTTAAGCATAAACTCATTAGGGACTGGGTGGGTGGCAGGAAGCCCCCAGCCTGAGCCCACCCCACCCCAACCCCCGGGTTCTGCTTTAGGTTTCTGAACCCCAGACCCCCCAGGGATGGTGCCACTGAAGCCTGGTGTTACACAGCCCAGCCAGGGCCCTGCCAAGCACAGCATCCCCCTCCTCACAGAGCATCACTGCTGCAAGAGCCTGCCACAAAGGGAGGGTGTTCAGCCATAAAGGCACCAACCAGCATATTTTATTTTTGGTTTCAGGCAGAAAGTCTTTCTGCCTCAGAAATAGATGCATTTATCCCAGCTCAGGAGGCAGGGCAGAAGTTAACGTGCTCCTCCCCCGGCCGCAGGTGCAGGACTGCATCCCGGGTGCGGGCCACGCTGCTGAGCCAGGACATACCAGGCTAAAACGTTTCCTTGACAACTCACCAGAAAAGCTCTTACAGCACGGAAGCCCAATTACAGTGGGGAACGAGAAGGACAAGACCAGGGAAATGAAATTTAAAAAAGAACTGATTTGTTTTCTTGTCTTGGATCAGCTGCATGTAGGGGAAAAAGGGAAAAAAAAAAAGACAATTTCAGAGCACCCAGCCTGAAGCGTGTGACACAGCCAAGAAAAAAGCAAAACAAAAATCTCATCAAGAGGAGCACACAATGGCTGTCACCCAGTGGCAGAAAAGGCTGCAGTCATTGGGCTCCACGTTCAACTCTGTAATTACGCAATCCGGGGGGATGCTCAGGCAAACATCTGCTGGATGGGAAAGGTGCAGTCTTATCTGAACACAGTGTTCCTGCTCCCTTCCCCACTGCCGGTCAAAGGAGGGTTGTGCAGAGGAACAACACACGCTCCCCAGCACGTCCCGGGTGGCTGAGCATCCCCGAGGCAGAGGTGAGACACGGCCAAGGTCAGGGACCTGGCAGGAGCACTGGGGACACCAGCCCCATCCTGGCCTCTGGCTTCTTTCTCTATTACAACCTACAAGTCCAATTCTGTCTACCAGAACTGACAGCAAAGCTTGATTAGGATTAATTAGAGAACAGCAAACATCGCAGCAGGAAGCATAACCTCCCCAGGCCAGAGCCAGCTCCCTGCACCTCGGAGGACACCCAGGCGCAGTGGCACCGTGTTAAAACCACAATGCCAGTTTAGAGTGAGGCCATAAAAGGCTGAAGGACTTTGAAGTCACGCTTCTCAAACCATCCAGAAGAGACAGAGCAACATCCAAATTGCCCCCTTACCTTTGCCCAGGGGTGGGATAAGCTTTACATCCCTTGTTAGAGGGTCCCAACCCACCAACACCCAGCACTGGAGCATCTCCTGGCTGGTGGGAGAGCTGTAGTTCAGCAGCCAGAGAACAGAGAACCTCCTGCTGCAAAAACATCAGGGACCTGAGCACAGCACATGACCTCAGGCAGCCCCTGGGACCCTTTTTGTGTGTTCAGATGGAGTTTTCAGCTGGCACATGGCCCCAGAGTGCTGTTTCCCAACCCTAGGTCAGAGAAACACAAGGCAGCTTTGTGAAGGCTTGGTCCAGAACTCACTTCCCTCCTTTGTTTTCTGACCATCCCCATCTCCCTGCCTGCAGCTGCTCCCTGGAAGTGGGATTCGATACTTAATTCCTGCAGCGTCCCACCTGTGTGCAGGGAAAGGATGCTCAGCTGCATCCCCCACTATGCTGTTCTCCAAAAGTGCTGCTCCTACATGGGGGACATGAGCTGAGGCTGAGGTTACACAGCCCCTGTCAGAGGTAGAGCCGTTTTTCTGCCCCAAATACCACCCAGGGTTTGTGCTGTGGCACAGCTCAGTGCTTCAGCTGCACCAGGCTTAACGTCAGAGCTCAGCAGCTCCTGGCCAGGGCAGGATTAGCATTGTCAGAGGTTCTTTTCCACCATCCCACCTCCACGAGCTGCCCCATGGTCCCTGCGGGGACACCTGCGAGGCTGGGACCAGGGATGAGACAAGGGACTTGGTGGCTGGAAAAAGGAGAACTTCGCTGTAGCCAGTCCCAGAACTTAAGTTGATAAATAGCACAGGACACTGTTATTAAAAGAGAGAGGAGGACGCCTTAGCAGAGCATCAGCTCGGTTCCCTTTACATCCCTGCTTCTCCGGGTACCCCTCTAAAGGGTCTCAACCCACTTTAGGGGAGCACTGGCAAGACAAAAAAAAACAATAATAAAAAAATCCTTCAAGCTGCTGTAGGAGCAGCAGAGCAGATCCAAAGAGCTGTATGAGACAGTGACAAACTATTGTCCCTATTTCACCTCTCGGCCCTTTCTCACAGAGGGTTTCACAGCTAAACAAAGTCAGCTCCTCTGATCCAGGAGGGACGGGTGAGATCGCTTATCGCTTCCGCCATTTAAAAGGGTCTTCCTATTAGATGTTACTTGATAGAGAGCTTCCTCCCCTTGGTGATTCACTGTCAAGAATTATTCTCAAGCTAAACTACGTTAAAGCAGAAGAATACAACTCAAGAAAGAAATGAACCTCCTCAAATTTTCCATTTCCTGACCTTCTAAAAGATGTGCCGAAGTCCAGTTACAACAGTTACTGCAGGTAAAGAAATCTACCCAAAGTGTCACAAGAACCACCTTCCACAATGCCAGGACTTACTTACCAAAGCGACCAC
The DNA here is from genome assembly GCA_013400055.1 of Nycticryphes semicollaris. Lineage (NCBI taxonomy): Eukaryota > Metazoa > Chordata > Aves > Charadriiformes > Rostratulidae > Nycticryphes > Nycticryphes semicollaris. The sequence continues at coordinate 88,993 of VXBJ01007631.1, forward strand.
AGTAATCAACAGCTTTAAAACTGTGGGAACTCAACATCCTAACCAAAGGGAGAGCAGTAGTTTTGTCCAAGGCCACCCTTCACAAGTCATCCTGAAGATCCACCTGGATTTTTAATGGGTGGGGTTATATCCCGATTTACTCCGCAGCTGAAGCTGCTCGGCTAAATCCTTTAAGATTTAATTCCACTCCTGCTAATGTCACTTGACAGAGATTTTCTGGGGATGCTCAGACACTGAAGACTTGAAAGGGGATTTTGGAACAGGGTGGCACACAACACGCACCACTGGATATTAAGTCCTTTTGCAGGGCTGCTCGCATCGGGCCGAGTAAACTCTCCTCCACCAAACACTCACAGGTTGCCACTGCTGCTGCTGTGGCCAACACCGTGCCCCACACACGTACAGATTCATGTCACGACACTGAGGACAAGGCCTGGGAAGACACAGATATATGTAACTCCTACCTGGCTGCAAAAACCGATGTCAAGGCAAAAGCATCAGCTTGAATTTCTGGACCTGTTTTTCAAACATGGGTTGGTTTTACAGCCCCTCCAAGAGCATGCCCTATGTAATTCAGAGATAGTCTTCAACTTGACCAGGTCCTGCTAAAAACATGTGGTGACAAACATGACAGGAACAGTGGACCAGCGATACACCTTTGTTCATGAGACCTACTTCTAAATAAACTTCAGTTTTTGCTGCTGTAACAACCAGAAATTCACGCTCTCCAGCTGCATGCGTGTCTCATCCAAGTTCATTAGGCACAAAGCTATCAGAGATTTCTTGGCCTCATTCAAAATTAACTACCCTGACTCACACGTGGCAGAAGGCCAGGTCTGGCTGGTGCTTTACTGTTCCTCATCAGTGTGTCCTCTGCCCTCGTAGCCCCTTCAGATACTAAAAGGCTGCTCTAAGGTCTGACTGGAGCCTTCTCCAGGCTGAACCCCCCCAACTCTCTCAGCCTGTCCTCACAGCAGAGGGGCTTCAGCCCTCCCAGCATTTCTGGGGCCTCCTCTGGCTTTTGATGTAGGTGGCCCCAGAGCTGGAGGCAGCACTCCAGGTGAGGTCTCCCCAGAGCAGAGCAGAGGGGCAGAATCTCCCCCAGCCCTGCTGGCCACGCTGCTGGGGATGCAGCCCAGGGTGCAGAGGGTTTCTGGGCTGCCAGCGCATGTTGCTGGGGTGTGTGGAGCTTCTCATTCACCAACAACCCCAATCACAGAATCTTCGTGGCTGGAAAGGACCTCTGAGATCAAGTCCAACCCCCCCCCTCCCCAATCTCAGATACTACAGCATGGCCTGAAGTGCCACATCTACACAATTCCCAAGTCTTCCTCAGGACTGCTCTCCAGCCATTCTCCACCCAGCCTGGGATTGTGCTTGGGATGACCTCCACCCAGGTGCAGGACCCTGTACTTGGCCCAGTTGAACTTCATGATGTTCACACGCTCCCATTTACGGCCTGTCCAGGTCCCTCTGGATGACACCCCTTCCCTCCAACGTGTCACTGCTCCACAGCTTGGTGCGGCTGGCAAACTCGCTGAGGGTGCACTCAATCCCACTGCCTTGTTGCCCACAAGGCTGTCAAACAGCACCAATCCATCCCAGCTAATCCTTTCCTCCAGATGGATCCTCTCCCTCCCTGGATGTGCCAACAGCTGCCCCCTGCCCCAGACCAAGGGGGGTGGTACCCAGGAAGGGCATCAAGCCTCCAATTCCTCTCTTCTACTGGGGCTCTAAGAGCAAATGTCCCCTGTGGCAGCTCTAGACAGACCACGTACCCATGTTGTGAGACCAAGGAAGCCCCCAGGGCAAAAGCTACTGCTGCAGGGTGTGGGGGGCTGTAGGTTTAAAAAAAAAGTAATAAAGAAGTTAAATTATTGCTCACCACAACGTTCTTTTCCCACCAGCCTTGTTAAGGTCACTGCTGCTCCCTGGGACTAGAATGTTTCGGTTGGGTTCTCCTGCTCGGCTCTAACAAAGACACCTGACCAGATGGAACAAAACAAGCCACAGCAGAACAAGCTCAAAAGATGAAATGTGCTGCCAAAAATTGTAACTCAAAGTTTCAGTGGGTTGTCTCTGCTCTCCCTGGGATCCTGGCTGTAGCGTGGCAGCTAATGACTCAGCTACCAGCTGAAAATAAGTTATAATTAAATAATAATTAAGTTTAAGAAACCCACCATTTCTAGAGCTTTTAGTAGGAAATACAAACAGGTGAGAAATGCAGAGATGGCAGAAGCTGGTGCCTATGCTGGGCTACCAGGATGCTTCAGTTGTATCACACTGATGATGAGGGACAGAGAGCCTCCTCCACAGATAACCACAGGACAGGCTCCTCCTGGTGCCTATCTGCAGCCTGCTCAAAGCTGGGTCAGTAAAGCATCCTCCAGCCCAGCCTGGAGGATTTGCACTTGGAGGCCGAGCCAGGCACTTATTACTGCCATTACTAANGTCTCCCCTCAGCCTCCTCTTCCTCCAACTCAACAGTCCCAGCTCCATCATGAGATTTATTCTCCAGGCCCTTCCCCAGCTCCGTTGCCCTCCTCTGCACTCGCTCCAGCCCCTCCAGATCTCTCTGGTGTTGAGGTGCCCAGAACTGGACACAAGACTCAAGGGGTGGCCTCACCAGTGCTGAGCACAGGGGGACAATCCCCTCCCTACTTCTGCTGGTCACACTATATTTTATACAAGCCAGGATGCCCTTGGCCTTATTGGCCACCTGGGCACACTGCTGGCATGTTATGTCCATTTATTTACTCGCTTGGGAATATGCTCTGCTCCAGATTCCGTAGAGGTACACATCCAAACTGGGAATGCAAAAGAACAAAGAGCAAAATCCAAAAGAGCACTTGGGCTCCCAAAGTGCAGCACAGGCAGACCCCGGACACTGGTTACCCTCAAACTCCAGGTGCTGAGGACACTTTAGTTAATGGCACTACTTTCCCAGAGGCTGCCACACACATTCACAGCCAGTTCAGCCACAATTCCCGCTGGGAGTAGATCTCTGTTTGGGATTCAGATGTATGGAGACCACGGTCATTGCTGAGTAGTGCACCAGGCAATTCCAGGGGACCTAGGAGTGGTCAGGGTCGTTCTGAATTTATTTCATGGTTTTAGGATGTGTTCAACTGTTATTAACAAAAAGAAAACACGTTAATATGGAGCTGAACCACAGCCAGATGGACCAGCTCTTCTCCCCACTTCCAGAGTCTCCATCTCTCAGGCTGTGGGGTTCAGAGCAGCCCTGTTTTAACGAGGGACTCATTAGACACAGAAATAAACCCGAAAAACGTGAGGCTGCAAAGACAAGTGATGGTCTTGGGAAGTGCCCAGTTTGACCAGGCACACAGCTCATACATGGGTGTCAAGGTGCAACTGGGAACAACTTGTAAAAGAGTCCTGAATCATCAAAAACTCAACTCCTGAGACCTTCTCAGGGTTTTATTCAACATCTGCCCCATATGAGGGAAAACTAGGGATGCCCAATGAAGAAGGTAGAATAAAGTAACTTAAGAAAGCAGCATGGAGTGAACTTCAGTCTGGCATTTCTGAGCTACACAGAAGAATCTCACAGGATCTTTAATACTGTTTGCTAAGACTTCAATAAAACCAGAAACTAAGTCATTCCCAGAACCACAACACTACAGGACTGGATCAAGTCAACCACACGCTGCTGCTGACTTGCAAAGGAGCCAGTGACAACAAAAGCTACTCCTGCGTTTGGAGAGACACAGAAACCACAGCCAGACATGCAAACATCACACATCCTCCCTGACACACATCTCCCAGAGGACAACCCAGCCTCTTGCCCAGGTTTCCCCTCCCAGCACAGCTGGCTCTCCCACTTTGTGATGGTGGGGTGTGTGATGGGGAGGGAGGAGGAGACAGAAGTGTGCAATAACACTGGCCAACGGCTCTATAACACTCTCTGTGGGGAATGTAAGATACACAGGGCTGACACGGGAAGTTCCATACCTTAAACTCTCCATCCCCTGACTCCCAACCCTGTCATCTTCTTCCAGGCCAGATGGCTCAAGCCCGTGGATCTATACCCACTAAGGAGCGGGGCTCCTCTGGCCTCACCGGTGAGGCCAGGCAGATTTTAACTGGTGAGTTACTGTCAAAACGCACAGCAAAATGGAAGTGAGAAGGCTTAGAGCAGTCAGGTGCTGATGGCTTCCCATGGGAAGACAAGAAGGCAGGTCTGACGAAGCAAACCCCGCAGATACTGTGATGGCATTTAATAAGGGACCTGACCAAGCTCTAAGTTTTGGACAGGGCTTCCTCTTCACCAAAATGGGTGCGTCAGTTCTGCCTGAATTTAGAGACCAGCCATAAGGCAAAAGATGTTTGGAGACAATTATCTTGGCAAGTCAGAGCAACCAAAAGCAGGAGCTCTACTAGCAAACAGTAACAGGCAGCACTTGCTATTTCTGCCTGTAATGAATTCCTTTTTCCTTTAGATGAGCAGCTGCCATTCAGGAACATCTTAGCTCTCCCTCCCACAGGCCTTAGATTAAGTACTTTTTTCACCCCATTTTGCCCTTACAGATTAAGCTGGTTTTCACCCCTTCTCACAGGACACCTTGCATTTACATTTCAGTTCTTCTGATGCTGTGCAAACCCACCTCATTCCTCTAGGTTACAGTTTGCTCTTCATGCTGGTCACTCCCAGCCTTCTTGCACTCCTAGTTTTCACTTTAGCAAATAGATTACGAGATGCAAAATAAAACTAATCTTTGTGTTTTAAAACCGAGGAGTTGGGGAAGCCACAGCATCTCTCTGAAATTGGTTATAAACCTTAAATCTTGATACCTTGTGGAAGCTCACACATTGCCATCCTACCGCTACAAAACCAGAGCTCACATGTATTAAATGACATTCCTCCAAAATTACCATGATCTTTGCAGCTGACGGGGTCCTGACAAGCGATCCACCACCAGCATTCATCTCCAGAGGGTCTTCAATTTAATACCAGCCTCTATTGCCCAGCTCTACCTCTGGTTTCCAACAGGCCACCTCATTTATTACACCAAAGTGAAACAGAGAAGGCAATTGCTGTCTTCAACTGAAACAGAACTGTCTTGTCTGACAAAGTGCCCATCCTTTTTTGTTTTGTTTTCAGGACAGACCCACATTCTCGGCATTTGGAGGTTCTCTGCAAGGGACTTGCAGTGAAGATTGCAATTCTACCCAGGAAACACACAGGGCTGGTCTGGCAAAAAGCCGCAGAGAAGCAATTAGCAGTTTCAGGATGTTCGTTCCTTTGGTTTCTCATTTTCTTTAATAAGCATTTTCTGGCATCACCAACCTAGAAGCCTCTTTCTAGAGGCCAGAGAGAGCGTCCTAGATAGTTAATCCACCAGTGACTCCTCCTTAATACCAAAATGAAAACAAACATCCAACCTGCTGAGACTAAGGTGGAAAAAGATTATGTCATCATTTCTCTTCCATCAAAATTAATTTAAGCCTAAAGAGATGCCAGTTTCAGAGGAAGCATCCTGGAATTAAAAAAAAAAACAAAAACAAATCCCAAAGCAGTTTGCATATCAAAAGATACAAAACACAGCACAATATGTGCCCCCTAGAAAAAAAATAATATGTAATTATCTTGTAGCATAAGTTAGATTTACAGGGGGGAAAAAAAAGTAGTAAATTAAGCAAAGGCAATTGTTTGCCTTCCAGATTTCAGTTCTGATCACTGAACAAACAGTCCTTACCAACACAAAAATCATCCCATGTGCTATTTAAACCCACAGATAACCACCACCTGTTAGGCCAAACTGAAACATGTTGCCTCGTGTCTAGATTCCACCGAGGTAAGTGTTTGCCCTAGAATCATAGAATCCTTCAGGTTGGAAGAGACCCTTGTGATCACTGAGTCCAACTATCAGCCCCACTCTACAAATTCCTCCCTGACACCAGATCCCCCAACACCACATCTCAGCCACTCTTAAACATGTTCAGGGATGGGGACTCAACCCCCTCCCTGGGCAGCCCATTCCAGGGTCTGACCACCCTTTCTGGGAAAAATTCTTTCCTAATGTTCAGCCTAAACCTACCCTGGTGCAGCTTGAAGCCATTCCCTCTTGTTCTATCACTAATTCCCTGTGAGAAGAGACCAGCACCAACCTCTCTACAATGTCCTTTCAAGCAGTTGTAGAGAGGGATGAGCTCTCCCCTCAGCCTCCTCTTCCTCCAACTCAACAGTCCCAGCTCCTTCAATGGCTCTTCATAGAATTTGTTCTCCAGGCCCTTCCCCAGCTCCGTTGTCCTCCTCTGCACTCGCTCCAGCCCCTCCAGATCTCTCTTGTGTTGAGGTGCCCAGAACTGGACACAAGACTCAAGGGGTGGCCTCACCAGTGCTGAGCACAGGGGGACAATCCCCCCCCCTACTTCTGCTGGTCACACTGTATTTTATACAAGCCAGGATGCCCTTGGCCTTCTTGGCCACCTGGGCACACAGCTGGCTCATGTTGTCAACCAGAACCCCCAGGTCCTTTTCTGCCAGGCAGCTCCAGCCACACTTCCCCAAGCCTGTGGCCATGCGTGGGGTTGGTGTGGCCCAGGTGCAGGACCTGGCACTGGGCCTTGTTGAAGCTCAGTGACAAGTACAGCTTTGAGACACAATAACTTTTTGCTGCCTCTATTCCTGCTTTGAAGTTGGGGACTATTTTACATGGTGATAGCTCTCATTTCTGCCAGCAGATTCCATGCTGTTTCACACGCTGCCCCTGTCAACACACATCCAGGCAGATGGTGAGAGCAGCACCAAACACACACACAGAAAGGAAAACTGTCATTTGAAAGGCAACACCCATTTAGAGGTGATATTTAAAGAGAAGACAAGGGGTTTCAGGTATTACACCTGCCCTCTCAGTGCAGGGATGCACATGCTGCAGAACCAGCTGCAAGGACAGAAAGTGTGAAACCAAGAAATTACAGAAAGAACCAAGTTTCACATCAGCGTCTAAACGGAGCGATGCTGTGAAGTGCCATCAAGCAGGCATTCAGGGAAGGAGCACTCAGCCGGATGAAGATTTTAGTCAGCTGCCTCCCTTTGAAAAACACAGTAATGGACAATTTTGCCTCAGAAAACACACAAAATTTGCTCCATCAGATGTGCAGAGAGACTATAGAAAGAAAACCACAGCGGCATTCTTTGTCATCAGCTGCTGCATCCTGCAGATACAAAGGCATTGGGAATATTTTCCTTGCATTTCTGCTGGGTCATGGAAAGTACCAATCCCAACACACCAGCATTACATGGGCACGTTTTCCCTGGGGTTTTTTTGGGGGGTGGGTGTGCTAGCAAAATACCATCCCTTCTACCCTCCTGTTAAGAGTCTTCCCTCTCCCTGACATTAACCAGTGTGGCCATCAGTGTCACAAAGGTAGTGTGAAAACCCAGCTATACACGGGGCATCCTGAAGGGAGAAACCAGGCCACCAGACCGGTGGCAATGGGAGACACCAACTCATCACAGAGTCACAGACTGACAAGTGTTGGAAGTGACCTCTGGAGA
>VXBJ01007632.1:0-26079 GCA_013400055.1 Nycticryphes semicollaris
GCTCTCAATCCATTCTCTCCCCAATTTGTATGCGTGTTTGGGGTTTCTTCAACTCGCATGCAGGGCTTTGTATTTGCCCGTATTGGACTTCATGGGGTTTGCATGGGCCCACCTCTCAAGCCTGTCAAGGTACCTCTGGATGGCATCCCTTCCCTCCAGTGTATCAACTGCTCCACACAGCTTGGTGTCATTGGCAAACTTGCTGACGACACACTAAATCTCACTGTCCATGTCACTGACAAAGATGTTAAGCAGCACCTGAGGAAGTACAGTTATCTCTGGTCTCCACTTGGACATCAAGCCATTGACCACAACTCCTTGAGTGTGACCATCCAGCCAATTCCTTGTCCACTGAGTGGTCTATCCATCAATTCTATGTCTGTCCAATTTAGAGACAAGTTTGTCACGTGGGACACTATAAAATGCTTTGCACAAATACAGGTAGATGATGTCAGTTACTCTTCCATTATCCACCAATGTTGTGACCCTGTTGTAGAAGGCCATAAAATTTGTCAGGCATGATTTGCCTTTATTGGCTGTACTGATCACCTCATTATTTTCCATGTGCCTTAACATAATCTCCAGCAGGATCTTCCCAGTCACAGAGGTGAGACTCTCTGGCCTGTAGTTCTCCAGGTCTTCCTTTTTTCCCTTTTTAAAAACAAAAGCTGTGTTTCCCCTTTTCCAGTAAGTGGGAACTTTGCCGGACTGCCATGACTTCTCAAATATGATGCATAGTGGCTTAGCAACTCTGGATGCACCTCATCAGGGTGCATCAATTTGTGCACCTTCAGATTCCTTAGATGGCATCGAACCTAATCTACAGTGGGTGCTTCATCTCCCTGAAAAATTTGTATTCCAGTTCCTCAAGCTTTAAAACCACTCCACAATGTAAACAGTAAATGAAGACTGTGAAACTTCCTGATCTACATTAATGTAGATAAACACCTTTTATCTACACTATTTATATCATCTATATTTTTGTATCTTCATAATTATGATGGCAATTTATGGATCCCTATTTTCCCAAGCTTCTTCAAAGACAAGTAGTGTTCCATTTTTAACTGCTCACATTGGATGTAGAAGTAAGTCAATTACTTCTGAGGAACCACCTAGAAAATTATGACAGGAAACAAAGAAACTCCTTGTTCTAGTTTCCATGAAAGCATCACGAAAGTAGCACTTTTATAAATTGCAGTTTAGGAAAGCACTATTAGAGACATGTAGTGATTTATTCAGCCCTACCTGAAACAAACTACAATTTTTAAAACTTTCTTCTGAACCTGACCAGTACATCTGATAAGGATGGTAGAGAGTAGTCATTATTATATACTGAGATGGCTAGTCAGACTGGAGAAAATATATGACGTACCAAAGTACCTATCCGTATGATTCATACACATTTGTGCATCAAGCATTTATCATGGAAGATGCTGTTAAGGGCTCAAGAAGTAACCAGGTAGCTACAGCTTTTCTGTGACTTAGAAGCTGAAATATATTATGAGGAATACAATAATAAAAAATACACTGGACTATATAAATGCTTTCCACAAGTTTTAAAAGCATACCTGTGAAAAAAAGAAATAAAAAATTCTCACACATACCTGTCTACTTTGCCCACATACATACACAACAAAACCAAAATTTAAACACCTTCTATGCAAAATTTGCCAAAATTTCATGTTTAGCTTGTCCTTCATTTTCTTTCAATCAAAAAAAAAAAAAGGTATTTAGATTCATCTTTTCCACCTACATAAAAAATACCCTTTTTTTTTATATTACTCTGATGCTTCAGTTTCATAGAGATTTTGTATATATTACACATAGGATAGGTTGTTTTGTCCTATAAAAATTAAATGGTACCTATTTTATTCTTTTACATGACAGCATGGTCAGAGGGCTGTTGAAGAGATACTTACTCATAGAATTACACAGAGAGATGGGAGGAACAGAAGAACTTTTTGGTGATGCTACTCTGTTAGTAGCTAATTGCAATTGCAAACCTGCATTCTGGATGTACAGAAAAGAGTTCATTGCATCAAAACATTGAACAACAGGTTTCTGGCAGGGTCTTGTAGGCATTCAAAATTGGCCAGTAGAATGTTTGAAGCAAATCAGGACAGGAAATAAAAATCCTAAATAAAAGAAAAAATAATTTTTGACAAAGGCCTGAATGTTTTGTCTTCATAATTTCTATCTATAGCTTGTCCAGCAGTGCCTGCCAATTGAACCTAGTAGAGCACTATATTTGCTGTGTACCCAAACTAATACATTTCCCCTCTGAACAGCAGATAAAACTACTGAGCTACAAGATGTCAAAACATAAATGGAGCGCTTTGGTGTGATTGCTCTTTGCCTTCATTCTCATTTCTGCTTGTGCAAGATGGCTGCAAAATGCTAGCAAAATTGAATTTGGGTTTTCTTATCACCACTCTGCATGGTGAAAATGACATGTTCAGCTGTGGGCATCCAAAAGGCTTTCAGATTAAAAAGTTTAAATTGTGTTGGAAAGCTTTTACATTTTTTCTAACTTACGTATTTCATACTACACCAACAGAACCTTGAAATACTGTCCAGAAAGGGTGATTCAATGTTGTTCTTTGTTCTTCCCAGGTGCAAAGGCTTCTGCAAGCCAGAAGGCCACAAATTAGTTAGCAGTCTCCATCATAGAGGCAGATGGCAGGTAGCTTTAAATGTTTCCATTACCATATTCTACACCCAGTTCCTCCAAAGCCGTCTTAAGTGGAGCAGTTTTCTTTAGTTTTTGTACCCAAATACAGTTAAATTTACTGTTCCTCAGCATCTTCTCCTCCTGCTTGCCTACTAGTATTGCCTGCATCCAAAAGGTAGTATTAGTAAAACTCCCACAAAAAGCAACTTGATCAAAAGACTGACCTCATTTGCTGGAACATTTTGGGAAAAAATACAAATCTGAATGATTATTTAATAACATTATTTGCATTGCAACAAAGGTAGTTTTTAAAGAACTTACTCTGTGCTGATTACTTGCTTTCTGTCCTGTCTCCTCACTAATCATTTGGTTCAGATTTTTGTTTGGATTATTTATCATCACAGATTCTTTCCTAACAAACATAGATTCTTGATGTCATGATCACAATTCAGAGAGTTTATTACAGTAAGCTTGTTATATATAAAGTGTTCTTATTTTTGTTTAAGGAAAAAGAGGTCTTTTAAAAATTACAAAAATACTAAAATAGAACTTTGCATGAGGAAGTTTACAAATGTTGGTACATTTAGAGTAATATGTATTATTGTAGTATTTAAAATAATCTCTCTTTTAAATCAAATAATAAATATTTTACCAAATTTTTGACCAGAAGGCCGTGCACCCTTAATGGATAATGTATTTGTACTACTGCTTAATAACTGATTGAAACTAATATATCATGTTTTAAAAAGCATCTGTTGTTATACTCGTTTTATCCTGTTTCTTTAAACAAGCAAATAAGTTAGGTATCAAGGTTAATAAAATTTCTCACTTAGAGATGTGCTAGACAGATTACTGGTATCAGATTTCAGCAAAAAGCTTTAGGGAAAACCCAGCAAACAAACCCTGTGTTCAGTACACAGACAACGTGGTGACATCCTATGGCCTACTTAACATGAGAAGTGATTAGACACTGTAATAATCCCTTCTGGTCTTTCATCTATGGATAAGGAGTGTGTTTTCTAAAGAAAAAAGAGGAAAACCACAAAATTTCATGCTTGATAAATGTTGTTTACAGTCAACATTTGGGTCAACTTTTGTCTCTTCTTCCACAGTTGCAGCAGCTCTAGTCTGAAGTGGCTAAGCCAGACTCTGATTTACTTGTTTTTCCAAATATACCACCTATTCCTAAATATTCAAGATGAGAAGCACTACATTAGCAGTAATTCACTCCTCTTGTAGAACACTAGCAGTGTATGTAACGGGCCTGAAAGAGCCTCTGCTATCATAAAGTTCTGATTACGGCTGAAAATAGTGACTTCTGACATCTACTGCAGTTAACTTAATGTCTGAAACTAGCAAACAGGTTCCATTCAGCACTAGAATATGGACATGGTAGCAAGAATATGGAACTATTGGTTGCCAGGTAATCCTTTGTGAAATGGAAAAGCTAAGATATCAAAAAGTTAGCCCAAACCTTCATGCAGGAGAAAAAAAAATAATTAGAAAAGTATGCCCAAGTACATCTCCCTATTTTTGGACATTTAATTTAAATTTAAATTTAAATCAGGTACAGATTTTTCCAAAAATTAGAGGAGAGAGAGAGGGTCTTTTTGGATGAGGTTATAAGTGAGATTTCCATGGCTGCACTTCTGTCTTGCATAAGTGAGTTAGGAGCCTCCCAGATGAACCTTGACCTTCCAGATCCTTAGAGTAGATACTGAAGATTCTCAGAATTTCAGAGTTGGAAGGGACCTCTAGAGATCATCTAGTCCAACTCCTCTGCCAAAGCAGGATTGCCCAGAGCACATTACTCAGGACTGCATCCAGGCGGGTCTTGAAAACCTCCAGGGAAGGGGATTCCACCACCTCCCTGGGCAGCCTGTTCCAGTGCTCTGTCACCCTCACCAGAAAGAAGTTTTTCCTCATATTTGAATGGAACCTCCTACGTTCCAATTTGTACCCGTTGCTCCTCGTCCTATCGCTGGAAACCACTGAAAAGAATTCAGCTCCATTCTCCTTCGACCCACCCTATAGGTACTTGTAAACATAGATAAGGTCACACTCAGCCTTCTCTTCCCCAGGCTAAAGAGCCCCAGCTCTTTGAGCCTTTCCTAATAAGGGAGATGCTCCGATCCCTTAACCATCTTTGTTGCCTTATGCTGGACTCTCTCCAGTGGTTCCCAATCTGTCTTGAACTGGGGAGCCCCAAAGTGGACACAGTATTCCAGTTGTGACCTCACCAAAGAGCTTTGTATTTTATCCTGGAGAACATTTCAGTTCTTAGGAAGTTCCCAGTAATATAAATTTGTTCAGCTCTCCAGCTGTATGTCATACAGACCACACTCATATGCCAATGAAACGAGATGCATTCTAAAACAGTATTTGAATTCGGACTATTTTTGTATTATTAGTGCCATTATATACATTGATGGCACAAAAGCTGTCACACAAACTCTAATTTCTTAGTCTCACCATTAGTTTAGGTTTTTGATAAGTTTGTTTCGAATTTGAATGTATTCCCTTCCATGATTTAGAAGCTGAGCATGCATTGAAAGATCCGTGGAAACCGGACAGTGTAGAGTGAAGACAATAATAAGCTTAACTAAAAAGAGCAGTCTAGAGAACAGTTACATGCAAATTAAACTGTACATTCTGGGGATCATCAGAGGACTGACCAACTTAAAACACTAAAGTGAATCTCTCCAAAGAAAAGTGAGGCATTACTAACATCAATAGTTCCTTTGTTTTACTCTTTTTTTAAAGAATGATTCAGCCGTTTTGTTTAGACACAAAGATGACATTCTAGTGCTTAAGTAGTTCGGCACAGTACAAACATTTTCTTTTTTATACATTTACAGAATAAATCCAATGATTAGTCATAAATTCCTTGCATATGTGCTACTCTCTTCTTCCTTTTGCAAAATGTATTTAATTATTTTCTGGCATGCATATTCACAGTAGGTTTTTTCCAGCATTCAAAGAATATTCTTTAAGTGATTAGTCGTTTTCTGATGAAAGGTCATGGCTGAGAAGTTCTCATTACATAAAAGAAACTAAAAGAATGTGAAATGAACATACAGATGACATAATCCATATCATATACTGGAATCCAATTATCTGAAAAAGAGTAGGATGGTTGGGTAAACACCCAATTAAAAAATTGTTTTCCAGACTAGCAGTAAAATGGTCAAGAGTGCAGAATGTCAATCCCTTATTTGCCATAGGAGTTTTTAATTTCCTTCAGCAAAACATTTAGCTGACACTTACTGCAGCTACTTAGCAGTCTAAAACACATTTAGCTGACATTAGTCTTCTTTGTTCCATCAGGGGCCACCACAGAGACGTCTCCAAAAAACTATTCATTCTGTCATAAGATATATACCCAAAATAACAGGATGAATCATAGCTGGTTGTGTCTCATCTTTTCTATTTGGTTGTGTCTCATCTTTTCTATTAACTCGGGAGAAAGCTTAGGGAAATGGCATAAATTGGACACTTTTATTTTTAGATGTCTAAAAATTGTCCAAATCCAATAAAATTAGTGACAGTTTAATATTTCATTTGTTTTCACAATCAAAAACTGTGAGGCCTTCCAGAACAGAAAACAAAAGAGCAAATAAAGCAGACGCCTGAGATACCTACATAGAGCTAAATACTAGGACAACAATGAAGATGAAAAACAGATGCCTCATTCACAGCTGGAATCTCTGGAGATCAAGTTCTTTATCCCAAAGAACAAAGGATGGGGTTATCTTTCAAGAAGAGCCGAAGAGGATATCCGTAGCAGTGATAATTGTTTGCACCATGGCTTAGTGCCTGGTAGCAGGAAATAAGCCAATTTCTCACAGGTGAACACTCCAACCAGAAGGCCGCATTAGCTAGGGCTACATGCTTTCTTTGACCTAAGGCACAGGTAGCAATTCATCTGGTGAGATTCTGGAAAGACAGAATGTGTAAATGGTGACATAAATAATCAGGTGAGGCACTTAAAGGAAGGAACACCGGGTCCAGCTTCTGCTTCAAGGCATAGGAAGGGACTCAATGCTTGTGTCTCCAAGTAGCCTTAAGAGGTGGAACACCACTGCAGCTTCCTCCTGATAGCCTATAGTTTTGGGTACTGCATAATACTGTGGCTCACTGACCTATGCAACTTCTACCACCTTTTCAAAAGAGAGACAAGAGCAAATACAACTCCTATTTTTAAATTACACATAGTTTGAGATGTGCAAGTCCACTGCTCCCAGATTAAAACCATCAGATAAATTCCAGATAAATTTTGGTCTGCAAGTCACAAAAGAAACAGTAAAAAAAAAAATCAAGCAAACTAAAAGACAACTACCAGAGATTGCTATACATCATGAAATAAATACATTACTGATGGAAAAGTCAGCCTCAGACAGAACAGGAGTTAAGCAGGTATCAGACTCTAGATCTTATCAGAAAGACTGAAACTGAATCACAAACTGAGCATAAAATTAGTATTAACTACTTCTGCAATATAACATAATATTTCTTTATGGTATGACCACACTAAGTGAGACTTTTAAAATCCCAGAACTGTAAGTGTTGTGATTCTAACTGGAAGACCATTGTACATTGGGGAGTCAGCCATCCATGCAACAGTTAAGCTGAGTAGGTGCATGCCTCTGCTGCCCTACACCTCCAGCTGTGCCATCAGGCCTGCCCTGGGTTGTGTGCATCCCTTGGCTGCAGGAGAGACTCAGCCCAACTACGGTAACAGAGGAGCCTGCAGGCAGCTCCCACTCGGTACCGGTAATTACAACACCTGTGTGTCCTTGCATTTATCTAAAAATGTGGCGAGAGGTTCTCTTGTGAACACCCCTGTTTTTTTTTGACAGTAGATATTATTAATAGATCTGTTTTCTTTTTAAAAAATACTGTAAGAGCTCAACAGACCTTTACAGTGTTAGCTCCAATAAATAGCATTTTAAATGGTGTTTCACGGTGTGAGTGCTCTTCTTATTATGATCATAATGAACCAGCAATTCCAGATGCAACACAGTAACCAAGATACCTTATGCTCCAGTTAAAATACCAGGCTTTAGACCTTGAAATAACAAATTATTTTTACTAACATCTCTGGGCTTTATAATTCTTTTTCCATAAGATATCATTGTAAAGCCAGCACTTTGTTTTTGAAAGACACTTAAGATATGTCCTAAAATGAATTGGTGAAAGTAGAAACTTTTGAGTAAGCTCCAGGTGCAGTGCACTCTTCCAATGTCCACAAGGCTTAATAATCTGCTAAAGAGTGAGTGAACTACCTGCCCTGCTTTTCAAAAGTACATAATCCCTAATATTCCTTATTTCTGGCACTGTTTTTAAGAGCTTCATACCTAACATACCAAACTCTTAAACAATGTCACCATTTCTTACTTATTCACATGACCAGGAACTACCAACCGTCTTCATTTGATTTTACAGATAGTTAACGAAAACATCTGCCCACCAGGATTACAGACCCTCATCTAAATAACTCCAGATTTGTTGCAAGAGCTCATTTCAAGTGAGGTTCAGGTCAGGGTGAAAATACCACAGACCAGACTGCCCTGTTGCAATCTACTCTCCTTTCAGCCATTCCAAGCATAGCTACTTAATTGGATAATAAAAAATATCTATGTATTAAATTTTTTACACATTAACCTCCTTTTCTCAAAGAGTTCACAAGTTCTGTCAGCTGAAAATAATTGATATTTGGGAGGACCAGAAAAATATAAGAGAATTAAGAAGGTTTGAATGTAAAAATTTTGAAGTCAAATTTGGTTCTTACGTCTCTGTAAATTCCAACTAAGCCACAGACTCCAGGGAAATACTCCAGATGTCTAGTGAATATAGATCAGGCACTAACACATAAAACTCTCTCCTAATAATTCCAGTGACTTCTATCATATGCAATGACTTAGGGGTTGGGAGGAGACTTGGGCACGTTTTTTTGGTTGTTTTTTTTTTTCCTGGAACTGTGCCTCCTATTGATCTATTTTGATCTATTTTCCTTTTTTTTTTTTTTTTTTTTTTTTTATTGNTTTTTTTTTTTTATTTTTACATGGTCTATGAACAGGTACAACAAATTAATTAGTATTCTTTATCTTAGCTTCTTAAGGGAAACATATGGTCTATGAAAATGCTCTTCCTTCCTCTGCATGGTAACTAAGCACTGCTGAAGGTGCTATCCTTGCCCTACAACAACATGCTTACAAGGCAACGTGTCCCAGTAGAGATCAGGGAACAACTGTGAGAGAAATGACCGTTACTTTGCTCCGGACTGGAAAATTAATGCTAAGGTTTTTGTGTGAGTACTTTTCTGCCCAGTTCAAATTGCTTTTACGGATTGTGATACGCACTAAATTTCTAGATTGTTTTCATAAAAATGATGATATATAGAAGTTGGGCAGTCAAAGTACAGAAGTATCAAATAAAGAAGGAAAATAACTCACAGAATATAAAAATCACTAAAACGCCTTGAGTGCTCACTGTTAGACAAATCACAGTTCTAGTGAACAGTAGATCTCTGTTAATTTACCTAAATGACACATTCAAGAAACAAAAGCAAAATAAAAGGAATCATCAGTTCACCGTTTAAGAAAAACACATTTGACAGTATATTTTTAAATGAGATCTCCTCCTCCAATAAAAGTGCCATGTTGCAATCTTGTTAAGTCTTTTCACAGTATACCAACTTGATCATCTCATTCTTCTCCTGCAAAAAACCCAGAGCACACATAATGACAGTGTAATCAACATTTAAATGAATTCACAAGACATTGTTTAATCCTGTAAAGACCAGGAAAGATGTAACAATAAGCAGCATAGAAACCTTCTTCACTGTCTTGTGTGGAGGAGCTTCCTAAAAGCGATGATCTCAAAGTTTGAAATGAAATTAATGAATGGAGAGATAATGGAGATAAATAGCACTTACAGCCGCATCCAGACTGATGCTGAGTCTCCTCATCTTCCATATCATTCATTATAAGGTGAAGGATTGCTATGTAAGATGATTATTAAATTTAATGTTTCATCCAAATCCTGTTATGTTTATTTCTATTTATCTCATCACGTAAGAGAACCTAGAGAACACCTACTTTTTATTTTCCATATGAACTGCATCTTTTTTTGAAAATGCATTTGTTCAAAACAATAAAGTTAGAGATTTTGTAGCCTGATATTTTTATATGAAAAATGGATATATCAAAACTACTAATATAATTCATCCATCAAGATCAATGTAACTAAACTCTCTTCTAATCACACAAATAAAAATCCTTTAAGAAAAGGATAACACTTTGCATCTGAGCCCTAAAACCCAGAGAGTCTATCCGGTTCCACCAGAGAAAAGGATGCTAATCTAGCATTCGGGATCTTTACCATCCCTCAATCAAATACACAGAGCTACTAGTTCCATTTAGAGAGCTGCTAACTGCATTGCCTCAGAGGAGCAGTTTCCAGGAAGGCAAGTTTCAAGCTTTCTAAGATTCATAAATCAGTATCAACTCCTTATATTATACCCTGACACAAATGGGAAAAGCCCCTACACTGTTGTTCCCCTTCCCTACATTGAAAGTCTGTATAAAGAAAATATTCCACTTCAGCGATTTGCATAGTGTGTTGTGACTGTCATTCTTCATGCTAACTAACATTATTTCCCTCTGGTCCTCTCAGAATTTATTTTCTTATCTGTAGTCTTACAGATGAATTATAAATTCTCTGGAAAGAAATGTCTTTTCTAACAACTTGTTCAGTACCTAAAATGAAATCAAGTTCCTATGCCATAACTGTTCCAAGCCTACAACAGATTTGGACAAGGCACACTTAAGTCTTTACCTTGAAGTGACATATTTGTCACTTCAGCAACACAAAATAGACAAGCATTATTTTGCTTTCGTTATAAAAAGAACCAAATCTTAGGCTGTATGTGGTTGCATAACACAAAAGCAATGGACTAGCTTATTCTAGAGTGTTTCTCTCACATAATATTCATTTCCCTGGTGAAAACACATGGTGGTTTAGGGATACAAGAGTGACAGTTACCACATCACATGCAGAATATTTGTAGACTGTCCAGAGTGAAGCCTCGTCCTAGGCAAAGGCATTTCCAAGTTAACCTCTGGAATAGGGTAACCTGGGATAGGGTAATCCTGGTTGTATGTACAAATTGGGTGATGAGAGGCTGGAGAGCAGCCCTACAGATAGAGGTCTGAGAGTCTGGGTTGATGGTAAATTGAATATGAGACAACGCTGTGCCCTGGCAGCCAAAAGGACCAACTGGGTCCTGGGGTGCATCACGCACAGCACACTAGCTGGTTGAGGGTGATGATTCTCCTATTCCATACTGTACTGGTACGGTCCCACCTCCAATACTGTGTGCAGTCTTGGGTACCTCAATATAAGAAGGACATCAAACTATTAGAGTGGGTCCAGAGGAGGGGGAACAGGATGATGAAAGGCCTTGAGGGCAAGACTTACAAGGAGCAGCTGAGGTCACGTGGCTTGTTCAGCTTGGAGAAGGCTGAGGGGTGACCTCATGGCATTTTAAAGCTTCCTCACGGGGGGGGGGACATGAAAAAAAGGTATGAAGCTGCATCAGGAGAAGTTCAGCTTGGACATCTGGAAAAGGTTCTTCACTGAGAGTGGTTGGGAACTGGAACTCCCTGGGAAAGTGGTTATGCCACCAAGCCTGTCAGAATTGAAGGAGCATCTAGATGATGCTCTTAGTCATATGATTTACTCTTAGATAGTCTTGCGAAGACTAGGGACTTGGACTCAATGATCCTTATGGGTCCCTTGCAAATTGAGATATTCTATGGTTCTATGATTCAATTTCTACAGCTTTTTAATTTTTTTTTCCTTTACACTGCTACTACCAACTTCATGCTTTTTCTCCAGAAAATGAAAAGCCAGTATCTGTAATGAATTATATTATTAAACCAAGAGAGCTATTTGGAGAATAAATACAAGTAGTGTATGCTTAGGAATCATACTGAAAACATCATAAATAACAAGCTGTATATTATCATTGCATAACCTATTGGTTTTATTACATTCTGCTTAGACATTGCAAAAGAGACTAAACTAGCCAAAGAGGATTAACACCACAAAAAAGAAGAATAAAACAGCTTGGAAAAAATTGAAATTATTTAAGAAAAGGATATGACTCCATAGTTTGGCAAGCTGGTAGTCTGAATCACTAAAAAGGAGAAGTAATGGGCTCCTTGGCTTGGAGTGCTACATCTGTTTAATTGACTATCCTTTGTCCTTTGTCCTTGCAAAAATTCTAAACACAGAATTAAATAGTTTCTAGCAGACAGCCAAGCTTACATATTCCTCAGAAGATCTCAGGTAGATACGTGTGCTTTTACAGCTTATGCAGACAAAAAGAGGCAATGCATTTGGTAAAAGACAGCTCTGCACCAAATAATAGGCACTTTCTATCAGTCAACAGACAGGCTCATGGTTAAGGAGAATTCTGCTGTACATCAGTCTTTTCAGGTGGGATCAGCTTCCCGTTTTCCTTACCTGATTACCATCTCCCATGAGCTGAGGTACTCCTACATAAAATGTTCTTAGAAAGAAATACTGAACTATGGCAGCTCCTTCCAAGAAGTCCATGCACTACAGCAGTGAGATGATAGTTTGGTGAAGTCATAAATATTCACTATGCAAGAGCATCAGTGCTGGCTTATACATGCTGGGCTCTCTAACATTTGTGACTGATACTGATTTAATACACAATATTTGCAATTCTCATATAGTACAGTGGTGGGTGCAAAAATAAGCTCAGATCAGCAGATACAAAGATTTTTGACACTAACTCTCCACTTAGTTGAGATTGGCCTCATTAACATCCATATAACTTTCTTACCAAGTCATAATGCAAGAGTAATTTATATTTAACAAGTTTTTCATGGTGTTTGTTTTCTCTGTTTCACTGCTTCTCCCTCTTGATCTATTTCTGCTAACTGGATATGATAAGTACTTAGTCCTATGCAATGCTTTTATCAATAGTCACAAAATGTTTTACAAAGAAGATTTAGTATTGTGATCTCCATCGTTATCAATGGGGAAACTCAGGCACAAAAGGTCAAGTGCCTTTTAAAGTATATTCAGCACACAAATCACAGAGCTAAGCTAACAGGACTCTTGAGTCTCAGGCCCATACTATATTTAATACAGCTATGTTCCCTCCCCTAAAGACAGTGAAAGCCAAAATCAGGTGGCTAATTACAAGTAACCACAGAAAACCAATAATCCTTGAATAATCCAGCTTCAAAAACCCTGAATTATTAGATTCATAGATCCCTTGTAAGCCTCTGAAGTAATTAAAGCCTGACTGAGGAGCTAACCGATCTTTAGCTCAAATCCTATGAATAGATTAGCTTGTGAACATAATGTATGCTGACTATTAATGTGCTATTTTGCTGTATAAGCAGTGAGTGTAATTCAGCAAAACCCTACCCAAGCTGTACATATAACAGACTCACATCATCTTTACAAAGCTAGCAGTAACGTTAGGAGAAAACATCAAGAAACAGGACTTTATGTCTTATACCAAAGACAACACAAGATGCTCTGACAGAACACAGCCAGATACTTCAAGGTTCCAAGGTATACAGATCTGTGACTTGTTCTATAAATGATGAAATGGAGCACTGGCTGATGAGGACACTCTAATGACAGGAGTATGAACTGATACTCTTCCACCATTTTTAAACTTTTGGAAAGAAATCCTTCAATTTAAGGTTTTCCCGAATTCTTAAACTACTGTTAATTTTGTATATTTTAACATTAAATATAATTGATACTCCACTTGGAAATGTATTACAGTGTCTAGAGTAAATTAAACATCCTTGAAGTTACCTGAAACCTCTCCACTGACCATGCAGGGAGCAGGGACCACTCATTAAATAGACTGGTATTTAAATGGAGCAACAAAATGCATAGGAAGCATTTCTTTACCAAGAGAGTGGTCAAACACTGGAACATGCTTCCAAGAGAGATGGTCAGTGCCCCAAGCCTGTCAGTGTTTATGAGGTGTTTGGACAATGCCCTTAATGAAATACTTTAACTTATGGTCAGCTCTGAATGGTCAGGCAGTTGAACCAGACGATCATTCTAGGTCCCTTCAAACTGAAATATTCTTTTCTAGTCTATTCTATTCAAAATATTCCTTTCACAATCATTGGACACTATTTGAGACATTCATTAACTCATCCCTACATCTCAGCTCATGAAAGCCCTCAGCACTTCATCACAGAATAAGAGATCTCTTTTCTTAAGTTAAATTGGACTCAACCTGAGAACTCATTTTTCATAGTCAGAATCACTGGATTTCTGTCAGTCACCAAGACTAGAGTATCCCTTTGAGCCATTAAGTAAAACTCAGCTTAAGTGTGAATTTGGTGTAATGCAAAAAGAACAAATCCATCTCTGCATCAATTCTTTGTCTTTTTTCTATTATCTGCATCCATTTCCTGTAGATTTTTAGTGCACTTTCGGAAAGAAAAAATCTACCAGCCTGTCCGTCCAGTAAAGACATTTTTAACAAGACTATGAGGCTAAAGCCAAATTGGGCCACAGCATAAACAGAACAGTGTTTGGTTTTGTCACATCCCTTCCTCATAAGGAATCCTCTTTGCTGAAGATTCATTACAGAGCTTTCACAGTACAGAACCCAGGACCTAGGACATTAAGCACTAGCTTACACTACTAACTGCAGTATACATAACAAGTACCTTATGAAAGGTGGGAATTGTATTCCTCTCTTAAGTTTATCTTCCCACCTGCCCAGATCTGCAACTTCACACTCCATGAGGACATCTCTTCCATATTCCCTCCTCCCCTCCCAAGAGAATCTGATGCCAAACGGGAACAACAGGGCCCATCTGCCCAAGAAAGGGCAAGAAAACCCAGAAGTGTAGAAAAAGGCCATCATGGCTACAGATTCTGTTTTGAGCACATTCCACCTCTGTATTATGATGCCTCTTCAGTGAAACAAACCAGTTACACAGTAAGTTCACTTTACATATTGGCCTTGACATTCTGATTCCAGATGGTATCATCACTTCTCTATTTTCGTCACAAATGCTATATGTTCTCATGCCTTCTTTTTGCTATTCTAAATTCCTCCAAAATGTTGTTCCTTTTCCTTTTGGAGGTCCTGAGGGTGTTTCCTAACTCTTGGTAATGTTAAGACTAGTCAGGCATACTTTCATATTGAGAGTTTCTTTAAGCAACCTGTCTCATTTTTTAGAGGGCAAAAGATGGGGGGAAAAATTCTCATTTGTAAACATATAATGCAAACATGATGTAGTTCAAATTTAAAAATTCAAATCCCTATTTCAATGATCATAATTGCTCAAAGAGTTCTTCATGCCTATGTAGGAAACTAGCATTTCTGGCCCTGAAAAAATGCAGGTGATGAAATATTTCTGAATCTCCATTAGAAGCTTAGATCACAAAAGCAGTTTAATGAAAGACGAGAATTAACCTTACTGAAATGCAAAATTATACTAGAAGACTCTTTATATTACACTAACAATGAGGTGAGATTATATAAGCTTTTGAGGTAGCATACTGTTGGGTCCAATTTTTCAGCACTATCTTCCAAAGATGAGATGAAAAACCTATTATATCTCTGGTTCAGTGCTAAGAAGTGCAGCATACATATAGTTAAAGTGAATAGGAACAATAGGTCAGCATGATGGAACTTGTGCGGAAAAAGAAGTTAGGAAAAGTGAAGGCCTACAAAACACTAAAATATATATATATATCATCCCTTAAATCATCTTTGGACTCATGCCTTATATTAACAAAAAAAAAAAAAGAAGAACAAAAGAAACAAAAAAAAAAGGAAACCAGATCGTTGGCAAAGTAAGGGAGCAACATAAAAGTACAGATAGAATTTGCAACTGCGCTAATTTGAATCAAACCCTGGAAAGCTTCATAAGGTTCCAAGAACTCAACTTAATAGAACTTTAGTGTAGAAATTCAACAATAATCGGACATCTGCTTCTTTCTTCCGACACTTACTGTTACACCTTCAGATGTACATCCCATATATTCAGTTAACACCAAGAGATGAGAGAAAATTCAAGCCAAGTGACCTCTATCACCTCGAAAGATTTCTCACTAAGTCATCCTATTATCTCCCAATAATCCTATAAAGCGTCTCATGAAAACTGGGAACATCACTCCCTTATTTGCAATACACGAAGCAAGTTACTACACAAGATAAGCCTGGCGATTCATCTAGTCTAGCACCATGCTGCTGACAACAATCAGGTTCACCTCCTCTAAGAGGAAATTCTCCTTCTAACATGTACATAATATAATGTCTGTGTAGAGGCCTCTCCATAACCACCACAAGCTACAGATAGGCTTATCTTGTAAATCATGGGGGTTTATAAGCATAATCGTATATTTATCTTGCTTAGAATTAACTGTTTATATTTTCCATATAAAGAAATAATCATACTTTCTATTTTATCCAGCTTTCAACTTCTGTGATTCCTTGTTGAATGGATTCATCATGTGCTGCCTAAGAAAATCATCATTTTATCAATTTTGAAGGTTTTT
Organism: Nycticryphes semicollaris; assembly: GCA_013400055.1. Lineage (NCBI taxonomy): Eukaryota > Metazoa > Chordata > Aves > Charadriiformes > Rostratulidae > Nycticryphes > Nycticryphes semicollaris. The sequence continues at coordinate 16,262 of VXBJ01007632.1, forward strand.
TTTTTCATTTTTATTAAACATTTGTTCATTTTTCAATTATTAGCAAGGAAAGAAGAATCTCCAATACATCTTCTATACAAAAAAATGTTATCTTTATACCACTCTTGTGCTTTCCAATGTCTTACTCTCCACAGTTCAAGTCTGTCTGTCTTTGGTCAATATATTGGCCACTTTTTCTCTCTACTTATCTGTAACACATGAGAAGCCCAGATTCACCAAAAGATATATGCAACTATTGTCCTCCTTGGATGCTAAATTCTTATTTATCTAATAGGAAATAGGAACCAAAACATTTAAAGATTTGATACTTTGTATTTTAGAAGCTCAAGACAAATAATATTTATAATTCATCCTATTAAATGCAATTTGAAACATATATCTGAGTTACAAACTATAAATTCAAAGAAATAAAAAGAAACCAACTGCTACTAATAATGAACAGCCTGAGGCAATGATTTTTTTAATGACAAATAGTGTGAGTCTAACTATAATTTTAATCCCTCTGTCATATCTTTCTTTCATATTTAATAGATTAGAACCATTTGCTGCTGTTTTTCAGTAACAGCTCTAAAGATGTATTAGAATACGACAGACCCAAGAAGCCATACTTTTAAATAAAACTTCTTCATCTTGTAAATAGTCTTTTAGAATTTCTGGCTTTAATCATCAGTTTAATGAAGTCTAATGGATCTGTTATTATCCTTTCCCTTTAATGTGGTGATGAGAATAAAAATATAATTAAGGGTGTTTGAAATAAAGGAACAAAAGCTGAAGACAAGGAAGAAAAAGAGATAGATACAGTAATACTACATCAAGGAGAGGTCAAACAAGCTGCAAATAGCTTTTCTATAGTCAGACACTCTAAAACATACTCATTGTATGATTCCAAAGCTTATTCATAAACCTGCAGCCTTCTAAACTTGTGACAGAAATGCTTATGCCTCATTGTGTTATGAATAAAACAAAACAAGTCCGAGTGAACTTGGTGCACCAAAATTCATTTTTAAAAGAAAATCAAGCCATATTTTACTAAAATAAAGTTGTTTGTATGAGGCAATAATTGAGGAAATGATGTGCACGTTTTGCGTACTGTGATTGTGCTTTATCTAAATTAAGGTAATTCTACAGGCAAAATAAAGTCTGATTAGTTTCCAGTAAGGTGAACAGAAGCCTAAATTTATGTTATATATATACACTTTCAAAAAGTTTTTTGTGTGAATTTTGTTACTTTTTTGTAGCTTTGCTTTGTTAAAGATGTTTTGGGTAGAGGACAAATTCTTAATTTGAATAAAAATTATGAATAAGGTAAGGACACATATGTAACACATGCTCTATAAGCAACAAAATACATTATTTTTAGTGGCAGTATTTTCCTTAGAAGTTATCCTAAACTCAGAAGTTTCCACATTGTACATTTTAAGGCATCAAATTTCTTGAATCTCTAGCAGAAATAGAAACACATAATCTTCAATTTTATTTTTCACATTCTTGGATAAGGAAAAAGCATATAAGCTATTTAACAAATAGCATGATCTGTCCTTCCTTTTCTTATCTAACATTAGAAAACATATCACATACCTTGTATTATAGATTTCTTACTAATAAAATAAATAATCAGTTTTATCACAAGCCTATGACTTCCCATCATAGTAGTACAGTTTTAAAAAACCCTGAAATTTCATACTAGGCCCTCTTTGTTTCTCTATTCAAATATGACAAACAATGTTTTTAGAACTTAACATCCATTGGTATTCTTTCAGCACACTCGAGAATGAGTATGTATTTAGAAAATAGTGGCAGAAAAAACCCACGGTTTTTGGTTATTAAGCAACAAGGGGGACAAGATTAAGTCATTCTACTTTAATAAATGATATGAACCTGTTAAGGAGCTTCGTGGGAAAGCTTATCTTAATGGCTTTCTCTTTGGCCACTTTTAGCTGCACTGCTTGTTAAAGAGAAGACAATATCTGGAGGTAGATCAGGAGGTAGATTCACCTTGCCTATTGTGTTATTTCATCGAGATGATCAATGAAATGCACGAGAGAGATTCGGTCTTTTATGCTACAAAAAAGCAAAAGCTACCCAACTCCCCACATTATTTCCTCCCTACGCCACCCCTTGAATCTCTTCCTGGATTTTTGCAATGCACACTACTCCTTTAGTTATTAGCTCCTTTGGCTTAGCATTTCTTCCACAGAGGATCTACGCTTCTCCTTGAAGCCTAATAAAATTTTGCCAACAGAGCACAACTTACAGCACTAAGCAAAATGAGTAATGAACCTAGAGCAATCTTTGCATACAACTAAGTCATCTCATTTTTTCCTAAAATGTGAGTTTGAGTAAGATAATGCCATTTAGATTTCTACTCCACGCTTCATAAGCAGTTGAAAACAGCGTATTTTTGTTAGAAATAGAAAATGAGTATGTAATGAATGCTATTTTTCATGAAAACATTGCTAGAAATTTTCAACTTGTTTTCCCTTCTAATAAGCAGAGAACTGAATTTCATTCATGTTTTCCCCATTGTCATTTATACCTAAACTTAATACAGTACCAAAATATTTTTTTCTATGCCTTTGTTTCTCCTTTTGATGGAACAGTGGCATAAAGGATCACATCAAGGTGGGCAGTTTTGAATAACTGATTCATGACATCTTGGTTCCTGTGAGTTGAGTATATGGCATCACAGCATGACTCTTGGGTTGTCCTCTCTGCTGACTACACGGAGGTCAGACTAGATGATCCTAGATGTCCCTTCCGACCTGGACCATTCTATGATTTTATGATTCTATATATGCAAGGATAGTGGCAATTAGACATTTTGTAAAGAATAAAAAGTTAAGCAACTCCTCTTCCCCTCCCTTTCACACAACAGTTGGAGCCAAACAGTTGTTCAAGCTTGTTATGCACAATCCTGTTGTTATAGGGAGAACTATTCCATAAGAAGATTAGATATTAGCTTAAGCTGCCTTGGTACAACTGAATAAGCATGAGCCTGCAGATATACAAATGCTAAATCCACTGGCATTATCATTTCTTAAGCATTCAGAAACCTCTGAGCTTTTCTAGATGGTAAAGCATCCTACTACACATAAGGCTATTTCACAGACATAGCAAATCTGTTTATTTTGAATAGAAGCAGCATTGTTCAAGTTAAGTTATAGTGTAATAAACAGATTAGGGCATTAGGCAACAGAATTATTAAAAGTGAAAGATCCTCAAAGTGAGGGAAAGAAATGAATGCCAAATCCTCTATTAAAAAAAAAAAAAAAAAAAGCAATGACATTTAAATTAAATCTAACTCAAAATAATTTACCTTTTGGCATCATACATCAGTATTTTAAGAACCAGTTCAGAAAGTAAATAACACTCCAGGATGAATGAAAAATTACCCTGTCTCTTTTGATTCAGTGTGAATTTTCAAATTTAAAGTAACCTGCAGGAATTTATTTAGAGCACCTTGTTAAAGTACTGTTTGCGACACCAAAGTAGAGACAGGAACTTCCAAGATTTTAACTTGCTCCTGGAAATCTGACTGCATTTCATCTTTTTTTCTGTTGTTCTCAATGGCTTATGACAATTTGACAATAATGCAAATGGGCTATATGTAACATTTTCTTTCACCTGCAAAGGTAAAATTCATGGGGAAATGGCTCATCCACTACCCCTCTCTATCAGAATTTAACTAATAAGAGGATGGGTCCTTGGTTGGACACAGAACTCTCCAACTGTTATTACAATAATTCTTATTATAGAGCAGAATCTTGCATAAAAACTCAAAGTCAGTGGTCCTTCCTGACCAGAAGGTTTCTTTATTATAATACAAAGCTGGCTGTGCTTCTGGCAGTATGTATCAATATTTCCATACTGAAGTACAAAGCCGGAAGACTAAGCACTTTTAAATTGTCTTTGAAGTGGTTCAATTTTTCATAGGAACAGATTTTTGCAGATACCACCAGAAACAGAAGAAACAACATTGCAAGTGGAAATGTGGGTTGCTTTCAAAAAGCTATTAAAATCAAGTTATTTATAGTCCCTTTAAATCAAAGGGACTTTATAGCTGCCCTGTTTAGCTTTAGAATCTTGTGCCAAATAAAAAATAAATAGTACCTTTTCTTAAACACCATTTACCTAAGTTTCTATCGCTTTCTAAATTGACCAGTGTTAAAAATTCCGTTAAATGTTGAGAAACTATAAAATATTCAGCTTTCAAAAGAAGACCTAAACACAAGAAGCTCATGCATCCTATTTATGCTCTTTTAAGAAAATACAATTTGCTGGTAAGCATCTATCCACCTGTCCAGTCAAGAAAGAGCTAAAGAAAGAGCCTATCCTTGTGGCAGGTGAAGGTATCATACCTCAAGAAATTGAACAAAACAAACTGTTCAATATACAAGGGAAACAAGAACAGATCTTCTCTTAGTTGCACAATTATCCAACTACCTTAGAAATATGTGTTCAAGCCACATTTTAACTCAAATTTAGGTCTTTGTTATATTTAGGCTGTGTGTTTGTCCTAGCAGAATTGGGGGAATATCACAATGTGCTCTTCAGGCAGGCATAGTAGTCAGAAAAACCAAGTACATGTGAAAAGTTATTGCCTTGGGTTATCTACTGTGGACACAGATGCTCAGGATAAATAAATCATGCTAACAGACTCCAGACTGCAGAAAATGGCTTTCATGTTCTCCTGCCACTGTCAGAGACAGAATGCTAGACTAGTTGGATCCTTGGTCTCCGTTAGGAGCATTTTTTCTTTTGTTACCCCAATTTTGAAGTGTTAGATCAAATGAGAACATTACTATAGAATCATAGAATCATATAATGGTCCAGGCCAGAAGGGACCTCTAGGGTCATCTAGTCCGCCCTCCCCGCAGTCAGCAGGGACACCCCAACTAGACCAGGCTGCCCAGGGCCTCGTCAAGCCTCACCTTGAGTATCTCCATGGAAGAAGCTCAACCACCTCCCTGAGCAACCTGTTCCAGTGTTCCACCACCCTCATAATAAAGAACTTATTCTTAATATCCAATCTAAATCTGCCCTTCTCCAGCTTGAAGCCATTGCCCCTCACCCTGTCACTGCAGACCTTTGTAAACAGACTCTCCCCAGCCTTCCTGTAGGCCCCTTTCAGGTAGTGGAAGGCTGCTATTAGGTCTCCCCGGAGCCTCCTCCAGGCTGAACAAGCCCAGCTCCCTCAGCCTGTCCTCATAGCAAAGGTCCTCCAATGCCCTGATGATTTTTGTGGCCTTCCTCTGGACCTGCTCTATCAGGTCCATGTCCTTCCTATCTTGAGGGCTCCAGACCCGTATACACAGTACTCCAGGTGAGGTCTCACCAGAGCAGAGCAAAGTGGCAGAATCTCCTCTCTGGACCTGCTGGCAACACATCTTTTGATGCAGCCCAGGATGTGATTGGCCTTCTGGGCTGCAAGTGCACATTGCCTGATTATGTCCAGCTTCTAATCCATCAGGACCCCCAAGTCCTCAGTGCTGCTTTCTAATACCTCATCTCCTAGTCTGAATTGATAGTGAGGATTATTCTGGCCCAGGAGCAGAACCCTGCACTTGTTCTTCTTGAACCTCATGAGGTTCACCTGGGCCCACATCTAAAGCCTGTTCAGGTCCCTCTGGATCAAGATTATCTTCTACGTTTGAATACTCTGCAGCATTCTGTATCACTTAAGCTTTTGGTTTTGTTTTTTTTTCTTTTTTTTAGCCTGGACCATTCTATGATTCTATGATTCTATGAATCATAGATTGGTCCAGGCTAAAAAAAAGAAAAAAAAACCAAAAGAATCATAGATTCATAGATACTTCCAGCACCTTTGAAGGAATAAAATTAACTGATTGATGGTGTTTCACACATTTCAGACAAAACTGGAGAATGCAGATATAACAATATTAGGATTTTTTTTTTCTTTCTTTTTTTTTTTAATTTTTATTATTGGTGAGTTATTTTCTGGAAGACTTCCATGTGGATTTTCGATTAAACTTCTTCTACGTCAGGAAGTCAGGGAGCATGCTTGTTATACAAGGATTTGCTGTCCCCAGCCCTTCTAATCCAGAGCATCAACAAACACATTTAGCATTCAATTTGCCACCTCGACCATGTCTCGTACATAAAACAGAATACCTGGAACTAAAGAATAAAATATCTCTATAGTAAATTGTACTAATTCCTCCTATTTTTCTGATGCTAGCACTGCATTTATTCTTTTCTTCATCTCATTGTTCAGCGAGGTGGGAAACTTCTGTCTACTGTCGATGGTACCAGTTGCTGGGAAACACAATGCAGCAAACAATTATCCACTCTCTATTTCAGTTTTCAAAAATGGAGTTTGAGAAGAAAATTGGACAACCAAACAGAAAAATATTACTTTGGTCTAGACCCAAATTCCAAAGAGAAGACGTATTTATGCTAACAGTTGCAGTCGTTCACGTAAGATTGGTGGATTTGCTTGTTTGGCTTTTGGAACACGAGCAGTGTTTTACCATGCTATTTAATGCAATGCAGCTAGCAACATAAAGACCCCTTCAGTGAGAAAGCAGGCTTGGCAGAGATACAACTTCTTAATTTGCCTGTCCATGCAATTCACTGATACGCTATGAGATTTAGTCTGCTACTGTGCACTACTCTTTTCCATCTTCCTTACATGTCTGTCATGCCATCTTTCAAAAACAACCTTGTTTTTCATAAATCAGGCTGAGTTACTTGAAATCAGCATTACATGTTTGTAAAGAACTAGCTTGCACTGAATTTATTGGTTTACATTTGTACCTTAAGACAGTATAAAGGCCAGAATCATGGAATCACGGAATTGTAAGAGCTGGAACGGACCTCTAGTCCAACTCCCCTGCTAAAGCAGGATTGCCTAGAGCACATTACTCAGGACTCCATCCAGGTGGGTTTTGCAGGTCTCCAGGGGACTCCACCACCTCCCTGAGCAGACTGTTCCAAGGCTCTGTCACCCTCACTGTAAATAAGTTTTACCTCTTATTTGGATGAAAATTCCTATGTTCCGGCTTGTGCCAATTGCCCCTCATCCTGTCACTGGGAACCACTGAAAAGAGTCCATGCTTAATTCTATACAAAATGTTGTGTTGTGTCTTTCATATGAGTACTTTATCCCAAACCCTTTAAGGGGAAAATCAAGTAGAAAGACTAAGTAAGTGAACTGAACTGGTAAAAGAAACTAGAAAGTTAAAGCAGGGGAGAAAAAATAGCTTGGGGAAAAAAAAAAAAAAAGTATCTTTTTCAGTGTGTAAATGTGAAAAAAAATTGTAATATACTCAGTTCTTTTCAGACTGTTGAACACTTTCCTTGATCACGGCAGCAACATGTTTTAGCAATATGACCCACTGTTTTTTTCTAAGAACTAAAGATAGAAAGGGGCAAGATTTCTTGCTGATTAGTACAACAAGGTCAAACTTTTCAAAAAGGTCTTGCTAAATTTAATATAGAATCTATTCACGGAGAATTCCAGGAGGGTTGTATGGAATTATGAAAGAATTTGAATAAGTTTTAGCATAATTTCTGAAGGCTTTAATTAGTTCTACCTCTATTCTATTCTACAGGGCACCTCTGCAAAATGTGATGATTGATTTCCAGCAAATAGTTAGAAACTTTTTATTTCGGTGTAATCTCGGTTTTTTTGCAATAATTTTTTTATTTTATGTGTAGCTCTTCTGAAAGTTTTTCATTTCTTTACCACAGTGGTTTGAAAACTTACTAAGAATACATGACTCTGTGATATGGTCGAGATAGCTGTACCAGAAAAAGAACTGTGCTCTAAGGCATCAGTTGTAAAGGAAAGCATTTGAGTAGAAGACTCACTAAGAACTGCTTCATTTTATAGGTCTGTACAACATGTTATCTTCAGTTTTTTCAAAGCAGTCATGATTGCCAAATTTAATGGAGACTTGGGCAAAGATTTTCCAGATAGTCCTTTGCAAGTCCCATGAAACTCTGAGTGGGCTAAAGCCATAAATTTCTTCCATTTATATTAACAGAACATTTCTTCTTGATATTATTTTGTAGTGATTTCTAGGCAGATAGAATTTGGCATTGTCTAATTTCCTTTTATAGCTTACTCTGCATCTTTCTCTAGTAAAATTTTACTTCCAACTCTTATTCAACTCTCTTCTAAATTACATTAATGCATCCTTGAGGAAAAGAGCAGGTCTCTTTTCCAACCAAAAATTACTGGCTTGGTAAACAAGGGTGAAAGCAGTGGATATTAGCTACTTTAACTTTAGAAAGGCTTTTAAGACTGTCGCAAACAAGATCATTATAGACAAGCTGTTGAAGTACGGGCTGGAGGAGCAGACAGTGACATGGACTGAAAAATAGCTGAATGGCCAGGCAGGGCATTGTGTTCAGTGGCACAAAGCCTAGTTGGAAGCTACTAGCTAGCAATGTACCCCAGGGGTCAATAGTGTGTTCAGGCCTGTTTTAACATCTCCAGTAATGATCTGGATGAGAGGGCTGAGTGCTGCCTCAGCAAGTTTGCAGATGACATAAAACTGGGAGCAGTAGCTGATATGCCAGAGGGTCCTGCTGCCATCCAGATGGACCTCAACAGCCTGGAGAAACTCCCTGTCAGGTACCTCATGAGGTTCAACAAGAAGTGTACCAGTGTGTGCTGCTCACTAATCAGCTGGAGAGCAGCTTGACAGAAAAGGATCTGGGGGTCCAACCTGACCATAAGTCAGCAATGTGCCCTTGCAGCAAAGAGGGCTAATGGTACCCTGCATTGCCAGCAGGTTTGAGGGAGGTTATCCTTCGTTTCTACTCACTACTGGTAAGGCCACACCTGGAGTACTGTGTCCAGTTCTAAGCTCCTCAGTATAAGGCATGGACGTAGCAGAGTCCAAGAAAGTGCCATGAAGATGAAGAAGATTGGAGCATCTCTCCTATGAGGAAAAGCTGAGAGAGCTGGGACTGTTCAACTCAGAGAAGAGAAGGCTCAAAGGGAATTTTATCAAATTATATAAATACCTGAGTGGAGGGTCTAAAGCAGACCAGGCTCCTTTCAGTGGTGACCAGTGACAGAACCAGAGGCAATGGGCACAAAACAAACACAGGAAGTTCCCTCTGAAGGTTTTTTTACTGTGAGGGTGACTGAATACTGGCACAAGTTGCCCAGAGAGGTTGCAGAGTCTTCCTCCTTGGAGATACTAAAAAAAATGTGCAGACAATCATGGGCAACCATCTCTGGGTGATCCTGCTTGAGTAATGGTGTTGGACCAGATGAACCCAGATGTCCCCTCCAAAATCAACCATTCAGTGATTCTATGATTCTGTAACAGAGACGTGTCATATAGGACTGAAGCCTAGTGAAAGCACAGAACTCAATAAAAGTGTTCAAAGCAGAATAAAAGGTATGTTGGCAGCATCCTGTATAGAATCAAATTGAAACACTAATTGAATCAGGCTTAGCTTTAGCTGATAATAATAATCCTCCACTTAAATGAACTTAAATCCACCAAAATAAAGTTCTTTTCCATGAACCAATACTGACACACTTACTTGTTAGGTAATGCATTATTTATGTGCAAACTTTGCTGATACAAATGCCTTGATATAAACCCTGATATAAATGTCCCGTTTAGCATATTCATAGGAAATTGCTAAAGCTGTGAAATACATTGATTTATCACATTGTTTCTCCATGTAGACACAAACAAGGGATCAAGGCTCTTTTCTGTTTAAATTAGTCTCTGTACTTCATAACATTAACATTATTAGACTGGTTGACAACTCACACTACTGCTACGGACTTCATTATAACTAGAAGAAATTTAGGGATGAGGAAAATA
>VXBJ01007632.1:26129-47866 GCA_013400055.1 Nycticryphes semicollaris
TTTACAGCAATGTAAAGGTCTCCAAAAAAAAAAAAAAAAAAAAAAAAAACCAAAAAAACCAAAAAAACCCCAAACCACCTAAGCAAGGCTCATCCAGCTGCAACAACAGATATTCACTGTTAACTCTACATTCTGCTAGTTGATTGAACAGGTAGTTGTGACTGAGGAGTCATTTACACTAGGATGACAGAAGCACATAAAATGATCAAGGTAACGATAGCCCATTATTCAGAATCCCCCACAAAATCAAGATACAGTTAGCTTCATTTTATGAATCTTTTGCAGTGCTTTTAACAGCACCTGGATAAGGAGCAGATGTGAAGATAAAACATTACTCCATAATACTTTATGATCATAAATCTCATTTGGGTGTTTCCACTCTCATTCAATTTTATATCAGTTTGGGCAATGGGACTACATATTTCCATGAGCTGCAATCCATTCACCAGACAGTCTTCAAGAGGGAAATATTGTCAGTGTTTGAAAAGAGTTATTGGTGTAACCAGGGTAATTATAACATGGCTTTACGCTTCAGGTAGTAAAGCAACACAGCTCTGGTTCATGGTCAGCAGAGAGTCTAAGTCATAATGTACGTGGTGTGGTGTGTTATTCTGTATTATTAGGCCTGCATGGCATTGCTAAAGAGAAATGGTGGCAAGTCAGGACTAATATAACAGGAACTAGAGTATTTGTAATTCCCTCCTCAGCATCTGTTGCATAAAATGTAATTTGCTCATTTGTGCAAGCTGTGCTTCTTTAGAGGCAATCTCCAAATCCTTTTTTGGATGTACCTGCCCCAATTTGTACAATTTGAATGTGGCCCAAAATAGCCTGAACTTCAATTTCACATAATTTGAGAATGCTGCAGTGAGCAACCTGTTTATTTAAATTACATCAAAACCAAAGCAACACATGGGTATGAGTGACCGGAGAGTCAGAAAAGAAGAATTCAAAGAGGGATTGTTTTCCTCTTTTTTTTCAAGAGGCAGAGCTCTCAGATCACCAGGAAGAATATTAAGGAAAGCAGTTAATACGTAGTTAAAAGAATCGTAATGCACATGAACATATGTTGTTTTACCTAATTTTGATCAACTTAAAAGTAAAAATGTCTTTATTCTTTCAGCTGGGTTTAACACGCCATCTGGTTTAATTATTCCTTAGGTAGCATACTATAAAGTTAATAGTAACAGTATTGTTAAGCCAATCAGAAAAAATGTTTCTGATGTGAATTTTCACCAAGGATGTTTCTCTTAAACCCATTGACTATGAGGTCAATGTAATAAGCTTCCACATAAGTATTACGTTACTGCCAGTGCTTGGCAGATGTTAACTCAGAATTGTCACCTCTAGATTGACTCAAATCTGCTTACTCAGTGAAAGAATTTAGTCATAATCTAAAATGCTCCTTCAATTCAGAGTTTTGGGCAGAATTTTAAAATTATTTAATTAGTTTTTAAATAGTTAAGACTGTATGATGGGATTTTAAAACACAAGATCTTACAGGATTGTTAGCTAAAAGGAAATAAATTACAGTTTATATAAGTCATGTTGATTAAAGAGTCAAAATGCTACAGTCAGTCTCAGTCCTTATTTCAGCAGGGAAAGAAATGCCCAGTGAGAATTCTGAAATCCACTGCTTTGATCAACTAAGCAAGTGAAATGTGGAGTATTCATTATTATTAATTCATTATAATACCAGAGGGAAGGCAGGGAAAGCAGGGATTTAGGGATTCATTTCAACATCTTTGAGCTGAAAAGTGATTTCAAGTAGTTTTGCATAATCCCAATTTTAGAGAGTCCTAGTGAAGTTCACTACTCCACTCTTGCTGACTTTCAACAGAACCCAATGATTCTTTAAAATCCTAAAATCCTATCTAGAAACTACTCTGTGTTGTTAATCTTTGAAATTATTATTAANTAGGACATATAAAAAAAAAAAAAAAAAAAAAAACAAAGAAAAGAATGCTGTAACAAATTCTTACAGAACTGAACACTTTTTGATGGCTCTAAAAAAATTCATTTCCCCTGAAGGTGTTCCTGAACTGACGGAGCAGAAAAAAGAAATCCCAAAGAATCTCTGAGAATTCCACCTCAACTGATGCATAGGAAATACTTTATGAAACACACAACATATTGTTCTGAATATAGGCAAAGAAAGGGAGAAGACTTAGAATACTCTACTGGTAATGGAGTGCTTGATATTCTCATCATCGTAACACACATACTTGTATTCTCAAATGTAGCGTTATGTGTTCTTGTTTCCTGTTCCGGATGTCAGCTGCATATGCAATAAAGAATGTTACATGATGATCATGAATTAAGGGCAATTAAGGGAAAGTGGACTACAGCATTATCAGTCATACTGAAAAAAAAAATAATTAAATTACTTGAAGTAAACAGCAGTTCTCATGATTCTTAGGCTTCATTGTCCATTGCAGCTGGATAGAATTTATGGCATAATACTGCTATTCTAAATTACACCAGTTACAGGGGTGTCTGGTGACCCCATGAAATACAAAAGGCTAAAAAAACCCCAAACTTCATTTCTCAACACCTATACTAAACAGAGTTAATGGAAGTTATTTGTGGTTTACTAGCTGCCTACAAATCTCATCCAATTCAGGGACTCCCTGAGCAGAAAACAGGTAGAGGACAGGAGGGCTTTAGGGACAATTGTCAGATAACCTTCTGCTGTCCTTAAACTTTCCCAGGTATCTATTTCCAACTACTGATGTGACCATTGGGCTGAAAGACTTGTTGATATACCCAAGTAAATTTGTTTTTTGAACTAAATACACCTGTGACCCATAAATGATAAACAATGATATCAGACAACTTTGGGTACTGGAGAGTTGTTTTATCAACACAACAAATGTTACCCAAAAGACAGGGATCTCTCCCAGGACTCATTTTGGGAAATCCTAAGTATAAGTACCTTGCCACTGGACGTACTATATTGATGAATAGAAGAGACTCCAGCTTTAAGTTGGTATTTGAACTTAAAAAGCCTTATCAACCGGTTCAAAGGAGCTAAGCAACATGTTCCAGATTTCAGTAGTGAACAGTAATTCATAGGCAATTGCACAATTTTGGTGCAGTCTGTTATTGAAAAGTGTAACCTCTCCCTTACTCCAGCCACAAGTTCCTGCACACACCCTTATGCATCCAAGGAAGCTATCTGTCTGAAAACCAGTTTTACCTAAAGAGGAAGAGGGAGGAAAAAAACAATGTTGGATCACTTTCATTATGGCTTTCAACGTGGCAGAAGCTCAAAGTCATGGTGACTTGAAGTGATGGAGAACCACTGGCTCAAGGGCTGCAAAAGTTTTATTCTCTTTGGATACTGCAGTTTGTTCTAATTTGTACGGAGCAAACCAAAATACCCAGGTATAGGAGCATTTAATAAACATTGCTGGCTGGCTATTCTACTGTATATGACCATGAATCACTGGCAACTGGTACTGGCAGTGGTTTAGAATCTGCTACAGCATCTGCTTCAAGGGAATGGCAGCCAGTTCGTGTTCCACCCTTATCAAATACAAAGAACACTTGCCCTACAAGCAACTTATTCATAAACGCTCTCTGTCACTGGCTTGTCCATGAGAGCCACAACCCACAGTCTGGGAAACATTGCCAGAGGAATTGTCAAGGCTATAGTTCTGACGAGATGCTGCACAACTTCAGCATATAATAAATGAAAAATTAGCAGCTGAGTGATATGATGGACTGGTCGTTGAAGAAAAAAAAAAAAGGTAACATAGAAATAAATTAACAGCTAGTTATAACCACCTCACCAATGTCTAACATGAAGAATAGCAATACCATTAGACAGACACAAGACTGGAACAGATCTCCAAGTCATCAAATCTGGTGCCTTGCTATCAATCACAGAGCCCTATGTTTTAAATTTTTTTTTTCTAAATTAATTAAATTCCCCTTCCAATCTATGTTTAGCCACGTCCCTGGCAGAGCACTCAAAAACCTACTTACTCTGACAATGAATGTATACTCTCTTAATCCTGAGCTAATTTTGTCATTCTTTTTTTTTTCTGCTTTTCTGTTGTTTATTCTTCTGATGTACATTATTATACCTCTAACTTGTTGGTTGACTAAAGAAGCCAAGCACTTTTAAACTTCATGTGGACATTTCATTCCTCTAACATCTAACATTCAGTCACTTTTCTGCCTAGTTTAGTATGAGTTTCTGAATAAAGGGATACATAGCTTTGATGATGAAGGCTCAACAATGCTGTCTATACTGACATTAATACTTCTTGTTTTTCTAATTAACCTTGGGATCACACATCTTTTTCACAATTCCAGTAATGATTCATTAGCTATCCTGTAACTAACTATTATGCCAAGGATCTCTATTCCTGGAAAATGATAGATGAGGTCTCATTATACTGCAGAAATTCATGCTGATAATTAATAAATACATAAAGTTGTACTTCATCTAACTGCAGTTTGCCCCCTTTCTATTACTTCAGTCTTCAATATCATCCACTGATGTTACACTTTTTCTTATACTCTGATGTATCTGTAGGATTTTGAAATGGAAGCTAAATATGATATGTGCACACTAAACATATTTGCTTCTTGAAGCAATAGATACCAGGCATCCTTTGATAAAGATTTTTACTGAAGTCAAAGGCAACCTTTGACTTCAGTAAAAAAACCTTACAGGCTCACGTTGTATCAAATGATGCCACGGTTGAATCATTTGTCCTTAAACAGTGAAACCAGCCAAGCAACAAATTCTACATACAGAGATTACTACAATGGCTACTTGATTTTATATGTAAAAGAAAATTATTAAAGCTTTCCATTAGGAGGAAACAGCTGCACTCTTAACTTTACTATCTGGAAAGCGGGAAGAGAAGTAGCTGTTAAAAAAATCGTATCAATTTTAGTGAAAAATAGCTTGAATTTTGGGAATAATTTCTCTTGTCAATAGATTCTTACAAAGCTACCAGCAAAGCACTGAAATAAATGTATTAAGATTTTTAAACAATTATCAATATGAAAATTAATTACAAATATCAACTTTCAGCCTGTTCACACGTATCAACAGTTGAGAATACTCACTTCCACCTTAAAATAAATTCTCCACTCACGCACTACTGGATCAGGAAATTGTTGAAACGGGAAGTCTAAAGTATAAACAGAAAGTAATCACTTACACCCTTTCTGTCATTGTCTCTTTTTTATTGCAAGTTCTAACAACTTGATCAATGAAACGAGATCTCAAATTACTATGCCTGTTGCCATAATTTTTCTCAGTGGAGAATCACATACTTGAGGAACAAAACACACATTGGGATTCAGTGAGGAGACTAAGCCTTGTCCTATTCTTTCTGCTCCCATGTCAATCAAGTGCAAGAAAATATTGATAGCTTCTCTACCATTTTAGTAAGTGTACTGTTCTTTTGAAAAGGGTTCTAAACAATTATTTTCCTGTAGAGAATCTGACATAGTATTTTCTAACTAGTGAAGTAATTGTTTTTCTGTAAATGCAGTTACAAGACCCTGATCTTGAGTTTTAATGTGCAGATACAGAAATGTACATCACGTTTATTTAGCTCAGAAAAACCATTCTTTTCATTACGACTGCTGACCAGGTGTTAGAAGTAGTAAACCCTGCAACAGTCTGATACACCAGTGCTGGATGTGTTCCCAGCTGCTGGCCAGAATCTGATGACCTTTTTCTAAGCTAGGTGTTCGATAAAGCAGTAAGAACCCCTCCAGTCTAACACCACCTGTCAGCTGGGCTTCAGACCAGGCCACTGGTCTGAGACAGTACCTGTGGCTCTGCTGGATGACCTCTGCATTACAGGGAAAAGGAAGACAGTCACATCAATTCCAACAGCCTTGGCAGCTTTGGCATAGCTGATCTCCAAAAATCCCTACTTTCATCCCAAAGACAGCTGCAGAGGGCAAGCAGTAATAGATCGAAATTGCTCGGGTCATTTCTCTGCGACCACAAACTCAGGACAGTACTGGTATTTATCTTTTTTTTCTATAATCTTCAGGTTCTCACAATGACTCCTCCCATTTACTTCTCAACAGGACATAGATCTAGAGAGCGAGCAGCAGAATGCACACAGAGCATTCGACTCTACCCCATGCCAAGTGTGGACATTACAAATTCTGTAAAAGCACCTGTTTAAAGGGGAGGCAGTAAGAACTGAATCCAGGAAGGCCAAAATAATGCTGGAAGCTTGACAGAAGTGCTCCAAAAAACAAACTTTCTCTAGAATTGCTGCCGTTTACAAAGATGTTTGTCTTTGTGCTACTAAATCAGGTCAGAGCTTCAAAGATGCATTGTCTTCCTCCTCTTTGGCTCAGACAGCCATGGCAGGAAAAACATCCCTCTGGCTTTCATCTAAGATTCACTGGAACTTACCTGCTTTTTAGGCATGGGTTGGTCCTACTGAAGCAGTCACTCGTATCTGCAGATTTGCAGTGCATGTATGGAAGGAAGAGGGAACTGCATTTTTATGTGGAAATTAAGCTCCAAAAAAGAAAAAAAAATTCAAAAGGCCATGCTCAGCAGCATAAAACATCCACTGAGCAATAAAAATGTGTACAAAGTCCAGTTCAAACTTTCAAAGGCCTACACTGGTCTCTGAAACTAACTTCTAGCAGCATTGCTAGTCCAAGAAAACAAATTTGTCATTCTTGACAATGTAGTGCAAGAGATGAAAATTTTATGACAGTATTAGCATCATTGTGATACTAATTCCCACATGATTAATGGAATAAAATACAAACCTAATTTATTCAGATAAATTTCCCCTAATTTTCTTCTTTTACAGGCAAAATAGAAAGACTTCTGTAAATTAACTGAGCTATGTATTCTACAAATGAGAGAGAAGGACATGCTTGTTGGCAGTGTTTTATGAACCTAAAAGGTAATGGGGCCCATAAAACTCCTTGGCACTTGTTTTTGAGTTTCACAAAATTAGAGTCTGTACCTCATACTTGAAGTGTTAAGAAGACTGTTTATTTTTCCTGATTCATCTACCAGCCAAGTCCCCTGCTCACAAGAATGTTTCATGGCTTTCTTACTCCCTTTTCTTCAAAAAATAATAGAATTTAAGTTCCTTGAAGTAATAAGTCTTCTATCAAAGACAAAAATAACAGATTAAAAAAAAAAAAAAAGTCATGCCACAATCGCTATTTTTCAATGCTATCAACAATATACACAGAAAATACATTTATGTTTAGAAAAAGGTTGTTGTCTAAGATCAATATTCTTCCTGGATATTGTTCATCTTATATAAATATGCTTTTTATTAATACAGAAACTAGTCAGGCAATGGAGAAAAAAAATACTATAAAATTAGCTTTATGCTGTGTAGGTATGTACCCTAGTAAGTACAGACAGAATCACGCTCTAAAAAAGACATTCTAGGAACAAAAAATTAATTTTTTAGTATTTGGAGAAATTCTACAAATACATGAAAAATTTTCAAATGTTTCAGTACAATTAATAGAAAACCAAAGCACATTTTAACAGTGATATCTCAAAAGTGCATTTAGAAATCTGGCTGGTTTCTGCCAGGTTCTCATAAAGCTGTATATTTAAACAGAATTAAGAAATATCAAATAATCAGGCAGATTTGAAAAAAGATAAAAGATAGAGTTTGGTAGATATCTTGACAGCATTTGCATGAATTTTGCATGTGGAAGCTCACCACAGTCATCTTAACTCAAAATTCAGGGGAAAAAAAAAGAAAAGAATTCTTTTAACCATTAATTCTCTTTCATTATCTGCAATTGATTTTAATGGCGTGTTTTCAACTGTTTACAGACAATAAATCATTCCTCGTTTTGTGTGTTTAAACCTGCTCAAAGTCCTTATTCTCAGGAAATAAACATTATGGTCATTTCCCTGGAATAATATCAACTATTCATACATGTAGGTTTAAATGTATCAATCAACATTCTTTCTGCCTGAGTACAGTCCCGGTAACAGCTACTTTTAATGTGAAAGCAAATACATTTTTATGGCTATCACTATTGTGTTTTATAGAGCTACGCACAGTGGATGAACCTCCTGGCCGAGATTTGTGTTAGTGTGCACTGCAACTGAATGAGTTGGCCAATAAACATTCTGTAAGATCTTGATTTTCTTGCCTCTCAGCTAAAACATTACCAATGTTGGAAAACTGATATGTTGACAGTTTGTTAACAGCTTTAATTCATCCACTATGGCAGTTCTTGCATTAAGCAAAGAAACAGAAGTGGGTGCTCTCCCTTTCACCAAGTTTGGCTTCCTGACTAGCACTAACATTTCAGACTCAGGTTCTTGTGGAAAAGACAAAGAGAGACAAGGTTCGGCATGGAATCCACTACCTGAAAGCAAGCACTCTACCTAATTCTTAGCTTTCCTGAAATGATATGCAACCATAGACATAACCTACAAACCAATAAAGCTATTTATCTTTCGGTCCTAGAAAGAAATGCTGTTATCAATATTATAAATATTTAATTGTTTTGATACATCTTGGAGGAAAGTCCCATAGAAAAAAGTCATATTACATTTATTTACTGATCAAACTAATAAACAAAATACTCCTCAAAAATTCCAGAGGAGATATAAATTAACCAGCATCATGCATTTGTTTCCAGTTAAGCAAAACTAAAATGGATGATCCTGAGTATCATGTAGTTTTCTCATATGTGTATCCCTGGCTTTATACATCAGTCATCCTGGGATTTAGGTAAGAGGAAATGCAACCATCACACAAGCAAGCCTCAGTGTGAATTTACAAGCTTTCATTTTTTAAGGACAGAATTTTTTCTGACAGTTGTCAAATCAGGTTGTACCTGATTTGAAAGGTGCTTTGTTGAGTTTTAATGAAATGCCGTCAAAGTCTGCAAAATCAAAGTTAATACCCAATTTCCAATTCTTTTCACCATTTCAGCAAGCAAAATTCAAAATTTTACTTCCTCTATTGTTTCTTTAAATTTATATTATTTTTTTCATTCTAAGGTTTCCCTCTTGCTTTCCAATTCAAAAAATAAGAAACAACAACAACAAAACCCTCACCAAACTCATGGCGCTATCTCTTCTTTTCAGGTGAAAAAAAAAAAAATCAGGAAATTTAGAGATGTGAGAAAAAAGTGTTACATTTTGATCAGGTAAATTCAGCTACAGTGCTACATCCTGAGAATAAATATTTGCATTATAAAAAGATATACACTCAGAACAGAAAACCAAAAAGGAAAATAAGAACATTAAATTGGTCAAAAGCATACTTTAGAAATGCTGCTCTTTGACTTTACAGAATGGCTCTGAAATTTTCATTCCATATGCTTTATGTGACCACCGCTTTTAAAGAAAGGCCAAAGAAACTAGCTCTGCTTCAAGTTCCAGCTTCCTGCCATCCACTTTTAAGAGAGCTGTTCCTGTTCCACAACTGGAAAAATGCCTGTTATCCACCCAAAAACATAGGTATCCTTTGTCACAGAAAACATACATGACCTGAGTAAAATCAACATGCACCTTAAATTTAGACACCCCTGTCATGATAAATAACATATACCCATCATATCTACCAGGGCTTTCCAGCACTTCAGCAACTCAAAATGTCTGTTGAAATGAAACTGAAAGTGTATTTTTTCTCAACAGTTCAGTTCTGACCCTCTGTGCACAGTCACATCTGCTGCTTTAACATACTTTCAAAATAATTTAGAATGGCCGAATAAAAATTAAACTCTAATTTTGGATGCATTATATTATCTCTGCACTGCCACTTTACTAAGTTCTAATATGGTACATACACCTAAGTCTACAGTGTGTCATATCAGAGAGTTTATAATTGGGCTCAGAGAACCTGATGCATGTGGAAGAAAAACAACCAAGCCCAATTCTCACATCTCTGCAGATCTAGCAGCTGGAAAAAAAAGTCTCTACACATATATCAAGTTAATTTGTCTGAGAGGTCACTGGCAAACCGTGATTCACATAGCTGTACTTGTCAGACCGAGTAACAGAAAAGCACTTCACAAAGTGGCAAGACAAACAGTATGGCCAATTCACCTGACCTTAGATAAGAAGAATAAGAAAGCAAAACTGAAAAATATAGAAAAGTAATATTAGACTCCATGCCAACATGGAGCGCTAAATTCTAAAATAAGCTCTCAGGAAGGAAATGGACATCGGTTACTACAGGCAATGAAAGGAAAGGCAGTGGGAATGTGCTCTAATAAGGTAATGTAGGAAATATTTTCCGGAGTTCTAAAAATTTGGTCTTTGAGGGAGACAAAAAAATCCACCACACATTTCAGGGAATTGACTAAAAAAGTGAGATAGGTAGTTGCTTCACTTTATTTTGCATCTGTGCTTCAATTAAAATACCAGGAGGAAAAGATTACTTTTACTCAGTGAAATTGAGGATTCTGAAGGACATCCCTTTCCTCTATATAGGGATAATTTATCTGACCAATATCTCTTGGTATTACATATGCTCACTATGATGCCAGTCTTATGAAGTCAATGTAATATTTGTGCCAAAGAATACACTGGTTTACCTATACTCCTGTCAAATGTCAAAATGTAAAAAGATACGCATTAAGCTGTTTCATAGGAATTACTTTTGAAATGCCACCAACTCAAGTATTATAAGTTGGTTTAAAACTAATTCACTGGAATTGTATCTGAAATACCTCAAAACCATTTATCATAATTACCAGTGGCAGTTCATGCAACTTTTTATCACCCTAAGAGTTCACAGCAGCACTTTAAAGAACTCTGCAAAAGCATGGAAAAGAGAGCTTATGTAACACTATAAACTGTTAAAAATCCCTTGGGTAAGGCATCGTAAAGAAGATTGTATTAGAAAATAATCACACTTATAGACAGGGTTAAGGTAGAGATCTCTAGTTATACAGGCAACACTAACAAATTTGGTCAGCCATTAGACAAAAAATGTCAATGAAGGTGGAAAAAGGTGAAGAGTGGAAATATACTCCTTGAACAAAAACATATTGATAAAAGAATGAGGTATAGAAGGCAACAAATCTTTCCAGGTGAAAACAACTGTAAAAATATCACTTATGCTATAGAACTTAGAATTGGAAGAACCACTCGGGTTATAAAGGCCAATATCCTACCAAAAATAACCATGTAACGTAAACTTTCTTCATACATAGCTTTTATTTTCCAGATGAAGGGAGAAGGAAGGGCAGGAGGAGTTGAAGAGGGTGGTACTTTCAACACTCAGTGCAATTTTTATCTGCTCTTATATTCAAGGTAAGCATTTCTAGTTTTCTTCACCGCTGTAGCTTCTTATATATATGTCCATATAGTTCACTTATAAACTTTTTCTTACCTAAATTACTACTAGATGAAGGTGATTTAAATGTATTAATCACATTATAAAATGCTGCACAGTGCAAACATCTTTAATATTGTTTCATATGGAAGAGGCTTAAAAAATGAGACAAAGAATGATAAAGCTGATAACCTTTGGTATACTCACGTAAAATTCACCTTGTTTCGAACTTTTTGGAGAAATACAGTATTTTTACAGTGCCCAGAGTGTGAACATAATGGCAAAGAAACTGGGGAATTTACAGTAGGACAAAACACATCGTAAAAAATGTTCACAATACAAGCTGTTTGCAAAGATGCCTTCAGAAGGTCCCAGAAGTTTATGCCAACTACACCCCTCAATTTGTACAAATCCTTTGCTGCAACAGTTCAGCCTCTTGACCTACAGTCTTAATGAAGCCATATGAATCTGCACCACATGCCTATTTTTCTATGTTTTTTTCTTGCCTACAGAAATACTTAATCAGTTACTTGGCATTAAACATTTCAATATTAAGTGTGGCGGGCCTTGAAAATAAAATAAGCAACATTCTAAAGATGCTGTAATGAAGGGCTGGATTAGTGTGATAACATCTATGTTAAAATCTTAGCAACTTGTCTAATATACTTTTTAGTCAAAGACAAGCACTTTTGCAGCACAACTGACCTCAAACTACATCATGTATCTAAAACAGGTCACATGAACTGCACTGTAAAAATGTCTACATTTCCACTGATTTTAAAATGATATTATGGTAAATGTAGATGACTATGCTGCAAAAGATCTAGAGTAAGGAAAAACAGTCCTAATCAGATGTAATTGAAACTATTTGTCAGTCAATGGGATCTGGGTTCCAGACCATGTATGTTTGGTTTTTTTCTAGGTGGAGCTGATAACCTAAAAGGATCTTAAAAGAATCGTTATTCCAGGCATTAGGATATAAAGAGACATGTTAGGTCAAATGTCTTATAGAAGGTAACATCAGGGAAACTACCACCTTTAAGTAACATTGAGAACAATTTTTTTAAGTCTCTTGGTCTTATTTTAAATATGTGTTATTTACTGAGCACTTATATACACAAAAACATATATACTCATCTTAAAATGAATTTTCAATAAAGCACCAATGATAGTGTACACAGAAAAAGCTCTAGAACACCTTTCTGACACTTTTCAATAAAATGATCATTAACTCAGATTAGTATCTTAGTTCAATTCAGAAAAGATTTTATATTTTTATGATTCGAGCCCTTATACAGAACTACTTTGGAATTCATTCACTATACAAAAAAAAATAATTATAGAAAAAGTCACATTTCTTTTAGGTTGCAGAGAAGAAGAGCATCTATCCAAGGTTTAACTGAATACGAAGTCCATTTTGGTTCAAAAAAATGAGCAACTGGTGAACCCTTCCAATAACACCAGAGAATGCTATCAGTAACAGGTAACCTCTTACAATATCTGTTACTCTTGTATTTAGTTCAATTTAAAGCAAGAAACCAAAAGTCATAGAAATTTTTGGGTTGGAAGGGACCCTTCAAAACCATCTAGTCCAATCCCCCTGCCATGGCCAGGGACACCTTCTACTAGATTAGGTTGCCCAAAGCCCCATCCAACCTGGCCTTGAAAACTTCCAGTGATGGGGCACCCACAACTTCTCTGGGCAACCTGTTCCAGTCTCTCGCCACTTTAATCATAAAACATTTCTTCATTATGTCAAATCTGATTCTATCTTCTTTCATCTTAAAACCATTGTTCCTTGTCCTGTCACTACAGGCCTTGGTAAAACAGTTCTCTCCATCTTTCCTATAAGCCCCCTTTATATATTGAAAGGCAGCAACAAGGTCTTCCTGTAGCCTTCTCTGCTCCGGGTTGAAACCCAACTCTCTCAGCCTTTCTTCATAAGGGAGGTGTTTCAGCCTCCTGATGAGTTTTGTGGACCTCCTCTGGATTTGTGACTGTTCCCACAGCATTTCAATATTTCTGCTTGCAATTGAGTCATTTAATGAAAAGCGCAAGAGCTTAGCCCACTTCTATTATCTGGCTAAGCTGTTCTGCCAAACTTTGCACTGGTGTAGTTTAATGGAAAAATTAAATATTCTGTTAAAAGGGATACTGACCACTGAGAATATTGAAAGCAATACAGGCATTTGTGGTTAACAGTATCTCATGCTGTTAGTATACCATCTCTTAGAACACATTTGTCAACATCAGCATTCTAAGATAATCAGGAACAAAAAAGAGTTCTAAGAACATAAGAAAGTGCCACTATAAATTAAACTATGGTTAATAAGAACACAGTAAGAATTCTCTTTTATTTTTTGATAGAATTCAGACACAAAAATTGTTTTTCATATATAGTAATTTCTCATTTCTGTAAGAGTTCAGGAGTTTCTCTCAGATGATGCAGCTTTGTCAGTTACTGGAACCTGCAGGTTCTACTGCTGTGCTTGAGTACAGTCAGTCACTACAATTCTTCTCTATAACAGATGAAAAATCAGGAATGAGTCCAACCAGCATAACTTGCAATTTGAAACGTTAACAATCTCCTAGGCACTCTGCCCTGGGCTTTTATTCAGGTTTTGGTACACAAAATACAAACAGAGTACATCTGTTAACAATGTTTTGGAATTAACCTCTCCACAAAACAAAACCAAAGACAGTCCCAGTTCTGGATCTTCAAAACACCAAACCAAACAATGAGGTCATAGCTCAAATTGCTACTTCTAGTCAGAGGTAAAGACAAAGGGAAGCTTTATTTTGCCAGGTACATGATCCTAAAAATATCGTAAGGTCCTGCCCTGTTAAAACACTCCTATATTGGAAGAGCAGAAGTGGTGGAGGGCTCTTAAAGACAAGAGCCAGCTCGCTTAACTTGGGCTGCAAGAGAATATCAAAACTAAAAATATGTCATACAAACCTAAACCCTTGAAGTGAATCGTAACCAAAGGAAAAATAGTAGCTAGGGGTCTCTCTATATATACATAATTAAATGTTTTCTTCAACACCAGCATACCGTTTGGCAAAATAAGTAACATCTTGTTCCAGAGAAGTAAGTTCCTTATTGCTCTGTGGGGCTGCAGGCATTTAAAAGTGTGAGAAGACACAAAAACAGGGATGATATTGATTAACTATCTACTGCACAGAGACTTCTTTGAAAAGTGGTCAGTTGCATTCCTCACATGAGATTTAGATGAGATACTTTCCTGTTATCTGAGAGCAATCAAGTGTTTGAAGAAAGATGTCAGAAGCAGCAGAGACTGAACTAAGACACAGGCCACAGTGTCTTCAAGAGATCAATACATCATCACGTGAATGTAAAACCCTCTACCATTACGCTTGTGATTCCTGTGCTATAGCCAAAGTCCATTTATTGAAAAAACATGTACAAAATCTTTCAAATAAACCTCTACACCAAGAATATTGGAAAACATACTCTAAATATGGTTCATATCTTTTCAAATAGTCGCCACATAACATTTTCCTATTTGCACGGCTAACATAAAAGCATATCCATGAAGAGATGACTTCCTAAAACATCTACAATAGCAATTTTGCCAGCCATCTGTGCAAAAAGCAGTGTAATTTCCCTTTAAACAGAGAAAAAAAAAACCTAAACAAATCCCCAGTTGAACAGCAGAACAACACACCTGGTCAAATATGAGCCTAAGCATGAAAACATTCTGGTTTGAATTTAGCAACAAAGAATATGCAGAGCAGGAAGGTTGTGGTTAAACAGTGCTAGCTAGATTTGCCTATATATTTGACACTTCTGTACATAGTTCGGTATCGAAGTGCATTTTCCAGTTATTAGCAACATTCAAGGCATACCTCTCATAAAAATTATTTGGCTGGACTAGCTGTCAATGTGGTTTTTTTTCTATAATAGCCTTATGGTTAAAGCACTCGCTAACCAAGCACTAAATTACATCAAAAACTGAGAGATTTCATACCCCCAGCTTTTAGCAGAGAAGAATGAGTGGGGAAATACCCACTCACAAAGCTAAACCCAGTGAAGGATTTACTGTCACTGCTTCAATGGAGTCACTAAGCAATGAGTGAAAGGTTAATGGGACCCCAATAAAAGAAGATACAATCTAACCCGTGTTTACACACTTAGCTGGAGCAGTGGGGCTCTACTCCATGCTCCCAATTCTGTTTTCATAGTATATGGTAGGAACAATACAGTACATTGCATAAGCAGAGGGGGAAAAAAAGCAAGTCGAAGAGGTCTCAATCTCTCTCCTGTCAACCTTGCAGAAAGACGTGAATATTCCGCTGCCACATTGAAAATACCCATTTCTTTCTAGTTCCCCCTCCCTACCTGTTTCCCATTACATCCATCTGTACCAGTGGTTATACTTGCAATGGAAGTAAGAGTTACCAGAATTCAGATATATTTTAAAGTTGTAAATGGTGCTTACCTAGCCTTGAAGTGTTGAATTCAACATTAAAAGCAGCAAGAAGACATTTCTTATGATGATGCCAATGACTTCTATGTAATACATGATCTGGACAGACTACAGCGTAACTACTGAGACAATCTCAGTGTCAGTTTGGTACTTACATTGACAGGTAGTATCTTGTAGAGGCCATTAGGTTCAAAGCACCAATTTTCATTCAAAAAAATGAATCTTAAAAAGGCACTGCTGGAATGTTTTATAAAGAGACAAAATTCTAACACCTAGTTTCCTTATTTAAAGTCATAAAAGCATTAATTTTTCTACACACAAAGTAGACTGAAAACAAGTTTGAATAATGACAGTTGCCATGTATGTCACATTCATTCTGTCCGTGGAGTTTGGGAAAAATACAAGCACAATAATTCCTGCAGAAACAATCCAAACATTACAGATCAGTTTGGACAGATTTAAGAAATATCTTTCTCACTTGTAAAAACCAGATAAAGTGATCTGAATGATATAGGGGCAGTAACAGGAGCTGTAAGCTTTCATTCAGAAGGGACTTGTTTGCATCCAACAAAAATTAGCAGTAACCATTTATCATCTAAGAGCTGCTCAGTAGCCAATGCACAATGATATGGTAGCTCCTTGTTGGAGAGGTGTCCAGGCGATAGTCACAGCTAATTGCCATCCCTGCTGGCTGTCTCAAATAGCATAAGGGGACAGAAAGACCTAGAGACCACAGCAGCTTGTGTCTTCTAGACTGAAAACAATTCCAGAACAGGATGATGAAAAGGCATTTCTCAAAGGAGCAGTTTCCACTCAATGTAAAACAAACAGGATCACGATTTAAGGTGAGGTCAATACAGTATTTTTGATGGGAATTATCTACATTTTATACAGTACCATGCAAAATATTTGAGATGCTTTGCTGTTTATGATAAGGGCTTGATTCTTCTGCTGAAGAAGTTCCATAGATTTAAATGATAAACTGCAGAATCAGTCATTTAAGAGAACCTATCAGTATTTCATCATTACTATGTTCTTATTTTGTATTCTGCAAGCGAAAGAAATAATGGATTAGGAGAACATTTCCTCTTCCCATTTCTTATCACTGTGAAAGAACTTGTACTTACATTACAGAACTGCAGCATTACAGGAAATATTTTGCATTTTAGACTTTTGAATTCTTATTTCCCAGCACTATCACCATTTAGTCAACATAAACACTGGGCTTCGTATTGCTCTCTTCCATACACAGTATTTAAAACAAGAAGGTGAACTTTCCAGCTGCCATTCAGTTTTGGTAATTCCTTTCAAAAAACCCATTCGCTTACCTTTGTAAGTATTACTTTAACGGAACAGGAAAACCTGTAGCACAACAGGAGTCTAATGTTCTATTCCTTATGCTTACAAAACAGTATAAAATAAGGAAAGCCAAAATCTCATAACAGCCACAGAATTTGCTAAAGCTGATTCATACGTTGTTTAAAAAGTCACCATTTACATATAATAAGCACCTCAGTATTTACAGCAAAGCCAACTGAATAAATTCACTAAGAAATAATTTCAAATCAAAACCAGGGTTTGGTTGGTTTTTTTTTTATTTATGATGTAGCATGCAACTTTAAAGCCACAGATAATTTGTTTAATTTGACCAAACTTTTTAATGTGGAAAAATGTAAACCCAGTTATGGAAGAAGGAACAAAACCACAATTCAATATACCTTCACAACACAAAACCAGTTACTTGAAGAACTCACTGTAGGTACTTCTCTCTGGTCTACCACTGTTCATTAAGCAAGTATGCTAAATGCATGTCTGCGATCCAAAAAGGTTACTACTCCTCTAATTCTGAACTGCCATTGAAGGTGGTCACCCTCTATCAGGATAGCCTTCTGAGACTATTTTTACATTCACTTATGGTCCTGTTAAGTAAACCAACTCCTTGGTTATTACACCAAGGACCATAAACAGCCTGTTTCTACTACTTAATTTTTGCCTTCTGTTGAGAACCTACTGAATCAGACCATTTTTCTTCAGTTGGAGAATATTGCATTATATTTATCGCTATAGCAACTAACCTAATTGATTTGATGCAGGTTTCTCTTCCACCATAGGATGGAGCCACTATCCCTAAGTATAATCTAAACATTTAAGAAATAAAAGATGATCGGTTTATAATTTTACCATGTCTAACAGAAAATAATTTGGCCTCTGAAATTAAAGTATAAATGAAAGTGTAATGGAATGCACATATACTTTCAGAACACAGTTTATAAATATGCTTATCTGTCAAGTGAAACTCAGACTATGTTGTTTACTGGTTGCTCTCAGTAATAGGGAGGACTATTGTACAACAAATACATTCCCAGAAACAAAGATTCACAAAGCAATTAGGGAAAGGGAAGCAACATGTAACTGAATCAGGAATAAGCTTTGTTAGACCAGTAGACTAAAAATTAAAATAAGCAAGGTAGATAAGAAGTTTTATTTGTAGTCCTAAAAAATGGAAATATGTAAAAGTTCTGACTTTTTTTTCTTTTTGAGTTGCAGGTTTTGATGTAAAGGTAGTAAAATGAGACAGAGAGAGATGATCAGACACAAGGTGCCTGTAATTACTTCAATAATGTATTCATCTGCATTGGTTTTTTTACAGAAGTCCGCTCAATATGAGAGATTGAAGCTGGTATACTTCCATATAGCTGAATACAAGGTTTATGGAAAAAATACAGAACACCTTACATTGTCAAGTTATTTTCTTTTACTTCCAAAGAAATATGGCAAGGCTGTTATTCCTAAAACATAACTGACACCCTCCTCTCCCCTCTCCAGTTATGCTTGTCTTCAAAAAATAAGGCATCAGATGAAAAAGAGACTGAATAAAACCTACATGATTTTTAAAAGAATTCATAAAATTTGCAATACTGCCTTACCTAGAAATAGCTTCACATTTTTTCCTTGATTTTTAAACATCTTCACCCTTTCCACAGAGCAAAAACATTTTTTGCAATTTTTCAAATACTACTGCTAGAGAAGATGTTCATGGCACTTCATTAACATTTGGAATTGCAGTTATCAAATCAGTGAAAGCTTACATAAATGGTGGAGTGTTTTGACACTGCATATTTTAAGCTGCATGATGCTTTTCAGCACTATATGGAATGAAGAGCGTACTACACATTTGAGGGACACCATCTACACGGCCTGAGAGAACTAATTAGGAATTGGTCATTTAAGCACATCGGAAATCACTTTCATATGATCAGCTAACATTTGCATTGTTCAGTATCGGCAAACAATGCAAAAAATAAATGAACAATATATAACAATTCAGATGGACAACTTCATTCCTTAAAACAGAACATTGTCAAACCTCTCACTGTTGAAAATAAATAATTATTAAGGTGTCAGAGTTTGCATTTAACTCTTTCTGAGGCTATGCTGATAGAAGATACCTGCACAGCACTCATATCTTCTCTTAAAAAGCCTGGGACTCTCCAGACATTTCTAGCACAAATTTAATAAGATATTTCTTATTACTAATATCCACCTGAATTCCCTTTACACTTGAGCTATTTATCCTGTAATATGCATTTACTGATTCACTTATCTCCCAGTATACACATAAATTCTTTAAAATCTAAGTTTGTTCTTTAGTACACCCTCTATGTTAGCACATTAAATATGGCCTTAGGTACAAGGTGAAATTCTTTAAAAGTGTGGCCTCTTTGATACCAAATTTTACGACAAGTGTAATGCAAAATGTGCTTAGTTACAAAAAATAATTACAAAATATGTTATTGTTGTTGGAATAAGCCTCTTTCACTGCTGTCAGTACAGAGAGTCCCTTAAGATGCAAAAAAAAAGTGAATTAAAGGTTCTCTGAGTCAATTGCACTCGTTTCAGAAAAAAAAAAAAAAAAAAACCCACAGAAAAACAGAGCATAGAATACAGATGGAAGGAATGGAACAGAGGGTTAAGAAATGCAGCAGGCATACTCCTGAAAAACAGAATCCATTTCCTGTTCATCATAACCTACACCTATTACAGCCCAGCAACATAAGCCTAGTGCAAAGTCTTTTACGCCACTGCTTAATGAAAGGAATACTGACTATGGGTAAATAACAGACCACATTCAAGCTCAGGTTGGGAAAATACAGTGCAGATTTGTTTTGGCAAAGTTGTACAGGTCCCTTCTGATAAATTACATATTTTTATTATTGCACAGAAACTGCTTTATCTATTCTCTTTGAAAGATCCCTACTCTGGAACTATGGACATTCCACAGAAGAATGGGCATTAACTGTATTTACATTATGCAACTGATTGAAAGTGACTCTTGCTGAGAGAAAGAAAAAAAAAAAATTACAAGAAAAAGACTTTTAAAAGTATTATTAGTCCAGGCACTTGATTCTTACAGCTATCTTATCTGCAATTCATTGTGATTAATGGACAATCTATCGAGCCTGAAAAAGAATATACCAAACTCTACCAATAACCTATGATGCAACTCTAAAACTGATAGCACAGGCTTACTAAACTGCTTGGATATGCTAAGGAAGTGCCGGGGTGTTCCAATGCAATTTCACAGTCAGAGGATCACATATGATCCCAGTTATGTTAAGACATCTATCATTTGACTAAAGTGCTTCCTAAAGGAATGAGCATAAGCAAAACAGCTCCTGTTCATGGAAGGTGGATGGGGGCAGGAGAGCATGTACATAGAGGGAACAGGCTGGGAGAGAGCTGGTAACACGTGATAATCAACAGCGAAGAGTGCATCACAGTTACTACCACTAAAAAGTTTATTCTTCAGATCCAAGAGATGTTCCTGTTTGGACTGGAAAACGCCACATCTATGACCCATAGCCACCTCATGCTTCCCAGAAGCAGCAGTATTTAAGTGTCGGTCTACTTGCTTTACCATGGGGGAGTTGGGAGGTAAGTGTGGAGGTCTAAGGCAACCCTAAGGCACAGTACCTACACCTGCCAGCTTCAGAGCTTGGCCTTTCCCAGAAACATTACCTCAGATGGGAAGGGCGTGGATTTATGTCCAGCAAAAGCACCAGGACAAATATGTACTTACTGCAGTAAGCGATTAGGAGACTAGCCAGGATCATGATAGCCCAGAAAGTTGAGGACATGCTTGGCAAGGCGTTGGCATCTTTCCTACTGCTTCTCCTGGGAGATGGAGCCATTGAAGCCACTTCCCCAGAGTGGGGGGGAGAAAGTCAGTCAGTTTCACCAGCCAGCTCTCCCCTTGACTGATGGCCTTTCTCCACATGTAATCCCCAAGGAAGGCATCTTCTAAGGACCCCACGGTCCATCAGCAGCAACACAGCCCTGTCACAGAAACCATCTTCCAGCCTGAAAGCCAAGGCGACTCTAAAGCGTGCAGGGCTTCAGCGCGCTGGCCGCAGCCAGCTTTCCTCCAGTTACTGAGATTCACCAGCGTCGTGAGCTTTACTGGGGCTCGGCTGCCTGGCGCGGTGCTGAGCTCAGATGTCCCACGAACGAGCCTCTACTTATTATTTTTCTCCTTTCCTTTTTTAATTGTCAGAAGTTGTTTCGCCTGCTGTCTGTCCCCCTGCCTCCTCCCTCTTCCCCGGCAGGCAGACCCCTGCAGACAGTGGCCCGGGCCCAGGCGGTGCAACCGCGGGGCGGCCTCCCCCGCCCGCCCGCCGGCCGTTCTAGGGCGACCCCCGCTCAGGCCGCCGTCGTCTCCCAGCCCAGGGCAGCATGGCCGCGGGGGCGGCGGGTACGGCGGGGCGAAGGCACCTCGGCGGCCACCGCGGCCCGCCTGCAGGGTTGGGCTCCACTTGGCAGCTCAGCGGGGCGAGGACTATCGGCAGCCGCGGAGGCGCGGGAGCCGGCGGTGCCCGCCAACGGATGAGGAGGGCGGCGGAGATGAACAGCCCGGCCCGCCGGGCGGAGAGGCAACCCGTCCCCCCCGGCGAGTCCAGCCTGATTTCCCCTCCTGGGCGGTCCTGCGAGCTCGACGGGGCGG
>VXBJ01007632.1:47907-98317 GCA_013400055.1 Nycticryphes semicollaris
GACAGTTGCCGAGGAGGGTCGGCGGCGGTATGTCTCCTCTCCGTGCGCAGCCGGCTCCGCTCTCAGACTCTGCCGCTAGAGCAGCTCCGGCCCTTCAAGTAAAAGAAGGAGGAGGAGAAGGAGGAGGAGGGGGATGGCGGTCACGCCCACAGGTGAAGAACCCACCGAGCGGTCCTTCCCCCGGCGCCGCGCCACCTGCGCGTCCCCGCCGGAGGAGCGCTCCCGCCTACCGGCAGCACATCGCCCCCACACCCGACTGCCATCGGCCGTGCCTCGCCCCACTCCGGTGCTGGCTTCCCCCCGCCCCGGTGTGACACTGCCACCAGCGGATTTAACCCTCGGCTATGGGGAAGGAGGAGCCGTGGGGGGACTATCCCCTTTGTGGCGACTGCCAGACTTCTCGGGGGCGGCGGTCGTGCGGCGGGCAGGGGCCGAGGGGAGCGGGGCGGGAAGAGCCTTGGGGGCCTTGGTGGGGGGAGAGTCCAGCCCCCAGAGACTCCCCACGGCCCTCAGCGCAGAGGCGGCGCGGAGAAGCAGCCAGGCGGAAAGGGGAAGGGAAAGGGGAAGGGGAAAAGAGAAGGGGAAGGGGACGAGAGGCGGCCCCCGCTCGGAGTCCCTTCGGGGAGGTTTTGTTCTTGGCTGATTTGGAGTCTCGGCAGAAGAGAAGGGGCCCAGGGAACCTCGGCCCATCCCCTCACCTGGACGGTGCAGCTCGAAGTCGATGGTGTCTTCTGCCTCGACACGGCCTGAGGTGATAATAGAAACATTCCTCCTCCCGCTGGCACGCAATTTCTGTCACTGAAGTGGCAGGGACGCCAAATTTAGAGGGCTCCAGTACATGTGTGCACCAGTAGCCTTTATGGTAATAATAAAACACTGGAATGTTATAAGAGGGACCAGGTAGTTGAGCTTTTCCATTTGGAGTCTCCATAGCAATGTCCTCATATTAATATTTTAAGTTCTGCGGAAGGTAATCAAGTTCTGTCTACAGGCTGGATTGGCACAGCTTGGTCACAAAATGTCTCAGTTGTTTCCTCCTGGGTTTTGCTTGCATAATAAAATACTGTGAAAAAGGAGATCCATATTCTTTCAGCTGCACCAGGTTTGTCTGATTGTTTGGCACTTAAACATCTGGACTTAAAACTGGATATGAATGATACATTATTTACAAGACAGGACTGTAGGGGCATTTTTAGTGCAGCTGCACTTGATGAGATCCTTGGGAGTAAATTCAATTTTGCACCATAAGGATGTTGTCATCGTAATCTCTTTGATTTCTGATTTGATTTTCTACCAGGTTTGTTTGCATCCTGAACTGGTGGGGCAGCAGGCCAATGTGTCCAAGTATACTTTACAGAGATGAAGCTTCAACTACCATTTGAGTACCTGCACAACATACCTTTCCAAGAGGTGATTTTCCCTGATTTTCAGTGGGAATTTATTTTCTATTTCATTTAAAAGCTAGACTAGAGTACATCTCAAATGTTAAGGCAATGTGCTAAGCTTTATTCTTCTCCCCTACACCATTTAAAAGAACACTTTTTAATTATTTTGTATTTAGAGACTAAATCTTTGTAGCTCCTTCTATCCCTGACTTAGACACTAGATTTTCTCTGTGAATCAATATAAAATCCATAGCTTATTTGGTACGCTGAAGTATTAGTTCTATTTAATGTTATAAAGTACTACTGCATAATGAGCTTTTTTTCCTTTTTTAAAATAGGACTTTCAAAATTCCTATTCTCAGAACAAATGTAAATAAGTATTAAATATTAAGCAATAAAAATGCCTCAGCATGATGTGCTGCTGTTCATTGCAATTCCAGGACTAACATGTAAATTAAGCATTTTTCTGTATGTATGAAAAGAAATTTGATTTCCATTACAGCTGTGAGTATTGAATATACAGTTGAATAATATACTTTAACTATTACTAAAAAGAAAAAGCACAAGTATCTTGACAAGAAGTATATAGTATGATTTATAGATTAAGAAACTTTAAAGCCCCGAAAGATAGCTGCAACAGTATATAGTTTGCTGTACCTTTCAGTATAGTCCATAGAATTTTATCTAGTAAATCTTATCGTTCAGCCATTAAGTTGTGGTTATACAAGAGGATTTACCTTGGAAATTCATCCAGCTTTCGGTCTGGGTAGTGGGAGTCATGATTACTGTTCACCTAAATAAAGCCTGAAGCTTGATGCAGAAACAAAAGCATCGCTTTGCTAGTCCTGAAAACTGACATTGTTCACTTCAGACTAGGTCAATTTGTGTGTCAGAGAACTACTCAGTTACTCAGAAATAAAGGTACCACTCACGGAGAACAAGGACCACGGAGCTGGGGCCTTTATATTTCTATCTACATCTTCCTGTAATAGTTTTACATCAGGTATTTTATACAAAGAGAGATTTTCAATTGTTACATTCTGATTTCATTGTCAAAGACAAGATAAGACTTAAAACCATTCTTTAATAATGTAATTTTAGGTCACTACTGATTTGTTCTGTAAGCTGATCCCCAGTAATGGTCTGGCTGTTCTGCACTGTCTTGTGTTGAAAAGTATCTCACCCTAGAGTGACACTACTCACAAAGTAAAATCCTACTCAATGAAAAAGTGGCAGAATGTGACCTTAAATTAATTTGCTGGCTTCTTTCTTGACATGTTCCCTTCACATTGATTTTTAAGGAAAATGTGAAGTCTCTGTCTTTAATGCCTCCCTCATCTCCCAAGAAATTCCCAGTATTCAGACCTTTGTGTGTGCAGAGATGTAGAAACAATGATTAAACTCATGGACAGATACCTGAAAGCAGACAAGAAAATAGAAACCCAAGTTAAAGGCTGTATATCAAAATGAAGTAAGCTTGTCAGAAATCAGATATATTCCCATACAATCAAAGACACAGAGCGCTTGTTCAGCCATTGCTGTTGGCAGAGTTAATATCTACAAGGAAATTAAAATAATATTTAAGCTATTTATTAAAACAGGTTGTGCCATTGCTGCAGATGTAAAATTACAAGCAAAATGTTTCTATTAAGTAGAAAGAGGCATAGTTTAAAGCCTGTTGTGTGCTGTATCTATGTGTCAGACAGTTTGTCCATGATGTGTATATGCATCACTGCTTTCTGCTAGGATATCAGACCTGTACAGCCTGTGCAGTGATGTTGACTTCTATTACAGGTGCAGCCTACAGAAGATAAATTCTAATGTTCATTTAGTACCAGCCATGTACATGGTAGAAGGAAGGTAAGATTCTTTGCAAAGAGACCTTCCATTCTTTTTGAGTTTGCTTATTTGAAAAGAAGAGTTTTAAATAAGAAATGGGTCAGTTCTATGGCAGTAAACTGATTCAGTGTATTTAATAAGGAATTACCAACCAGTAATATGCAAGCCAACAACTGAGTTTTGGCTTTAAGTAAAATGCTTCAGTTGATCCTAAATATTGATTTTAAAGAAATAACAGAGTAATCTATCATGGATGTAGATCATAGAAGGGACCTCAAGGATCATCTGTTCCAATCTTAATTGGTAAAATTGTTTAGTTCTTTTGATGTTGAGACATATATGAGTGAAATAGATTTAGAAGAATAGCATCAATATTTTTTTTTCTTTTACAATATTAAAAGCATGCATTACCTACAAGAGCTTTGTTAGCATCAGCTTGTTTTATCTCAACAGATTTTTCAGAGGAAGGGCAATGGAGCATAGTACTAAGAAAGTAAGCTTTATTTAACTGTTTAAATTTTCAACAAAGTAGCAAAAAGTCTTTGTATTGTCTCTTTTTAACAGTCCATAGCATCTCATTAACAACCATAGCAATTATCAGAAAAAATGCAAGGGAATTGCAGTTTTCTTCCAGATTCATGGTTAAAGAAAAATCTAACAGTTTTAGTTAGATTTTCTGAGATTTGCTATCTTTGTATTTACTAATTGTAGGCCATGTTTGAAAAAAAACGTATTTAAAGTAGACTCATACCTTAATGATTCTTTTAATGCCTGATTTAGTGCCCAAAATATTGACCATCTCTTTAATAGGGAAGGTTTTGCTGCAGGTTTGCATTAAGCTGAAAATTTTTGCATTTGTGACAAAGAAAGAGGAAGGAAGAAAGAGAGACCGAGTGTGTAGGTGCATGCTGATTTCATTGTCAAATTATAATTTAGAGAGTGAGTACAGACCTTCAATAACAGAAATCATGTTTGATTCTAAGTGTCAGAAAACTGCATACATCTGGATGGGATATATTCAGAGATATATATATATGGGATCATATTTAAGTAAAAGTATTTATTTACAGAGTGCTGAAAAAAATGCATAGATTTTGATACATGTTCATGCAACAGGGTTGCTTTTTTTTTTCAAGGTCAGTAACAGTGAAGTCCTTAAGAACTTTCCACAATTATCTTAATGCAGGGCCAAAATATATTTAGAGGGAAGTTGTTGACCATTCAGTGACCAAAGCTAAGTCATGTTGCTTTTTATTGCATTATAATGTTGATGAGCCAGGTGCTCTCAGCAATGAGTGCTTTTGTTGGTTATTACAAACCTGTAACTGTGATGGGTTACTTGTAGCCTGTGCCTTTTCTCGGATCTCCTTTCTGCACCAGATTCAAGCTACCAGTTAGCAGCCATTTTCTTCTTATCTATTATAAATGTAGCTAAGTTTTTCACTAACTTTAATTTCCTACTAATGACATTATAAATACAGTTTGGTATAGATATAGTTT
The DNA here is from genome assembly GCA_013400055.1 of Nycticryphes semicollaris. Lineage (NCBI taxonomy): Eukaryota > Metazoa > Chordata > Aves > Charadriiformes > Rostratulidae > Nycticryphes > Nycticryphes semicollaris. The sequence goes on from VXBJ01007632.1 coordinate 52,632, forward strand.
GAAAAGCTGCATGTGTTTTAGATTTAACGTGAAATCTTTCATTAGTTATGAGAAATCTTCACCCCGTAAAACAAAATACGGGAAGTTGTTCACTGACAGCTCTTAAACTATCCAATTATTTGCAAAACCAAGCAAAACAAAAAAGGACAAAAAAAAGCAAGAGAGTGACAGTAGAAATACACTGGCAATATAAAACATTTTATACATGTCTGTATAACTGATGTGTTGTCACAACATCCATATTATCATTCTGACCGAATATTATTTACAGACTTTACACTAAAATGCAAAAAAAGCATAAAGGAGAGACAGTTAAAGATGCACCTTAATTCCACTTTGTGTCAAAGGCAAGTCTGCATTTTTTATAAAAATTTGGCACCAATTTAATATCCTATCAAAATGTTTCTGTCGTTTTTTCAAGAAAGCCTAGCTATAGATGGCCAAGAGATTAAATGAACTTTTGTAAAATTACTGCATTTTCACTTAGATCCTTAAAATATTGAGATTTAAAAAAAAACAACCCAATACTTTACTGTTGGTATGCAAGAAACCCAAACATCAGAACTAATATTAGGTTATATTAAACTACCACTCTTTATAGCATGTACTAATAAAATGTTTATTTTTATGATGTGGGTGTGTAAGATTTTTTCTTTGCACTGAAATGCTTACAACTGATGTGGTAGATAAGTACGTTTCTGTCACTTAGCAACCTTCACTCGTTGAGAAAAAAAAATTTGGGGGTATCTGGAATGCTATTATTGAAAGTGTCTGGAGTTTAGCAAATTACCACATCGTTCAGAAGTGAGTCATTACCTGAGCTACAGTGATGCAATATACTGGATTTGACAGCAAGAACAGAAATAACTAACTTGCATAAATAGATAATTCAGGAAGGTGAGTTATTTTAAAAAATTAGGAAAGAAATCAGAACATGAAACAGCAAACAAACATGAAATTAATCCAAATACGGCAAATTACCTTCATTATAGTGAATAGAGAAAGGATAAGGGGGATATGAAATCCTAACTGAGAAAATGTCTGTCTTGGAGATTACAGAAATTATTAATCAGATCTGTTGTCAGTTAGGTCTAGTTTCATTTTGTGTATTCAAGTGAAAAAGGCACTGAATTCAGTATCTGTTCCAAAGTGTCAAGAAAAGCTTGCTTTTGATACATAACCAATAATGTACACAATGCTTTTACAAAAGAATTAAAGCAAGGAAAGAATAAAATCCTTTTTTTGGTCTGAATCCCTTTTATTAGTTTTCCTTCAGTGGCATTCCACAACTTGATAAATTACATCATACAGGTGTTAAGAAGTCTACAATCATAAAGACCTCATGTTTGAGGGTTTTTTTTGTCACTCCCTGGTCTCAGGCCTGTATCGGGGAGTTTTCCTACACTGAGTTCTCTAGAAGAGTGAAATCAAGGTATCCTATATATACCTACATCCTATATAACAACTACCCATTCGTGAGAAAAAGCATCATTGCAGGTCTGGCAACTGCATGATCATGATCTTTTTCAGGGAGCGTGCTCCAAAACCACCTATGGAGTTAAAATGTAAAACATGCCCTTCCCTGTTTTAACATGCAGCACAGGGGTAAGGGCTAATGTGGCCAACTGTGTGTCTTCCCAACGTTTTCTGGAGATCTCACCACTTCTTCACAAACCTTGCTGTAGGAGAAGAAAGAGGTGATATTGCCTGGAGGCAGAATACAGGGCTACATTCCGAGAGCTGACCTCTGTTGCTAATGAAGCCAATAAATTTTCTGAGCGGCTCTTTAATAATTGTTTCAATAACTCTTGTTGCCTTAGTTGCAGCTGGAAACAGGAATGGTTAATTTATTTTTTTTCTACCAAGATCTGGAGCTTTATGATAAAATGTCCCGTTTGAAGGTAAGGCAAGGCACAAAGATTTTACAAACGATTACAAATGTTAGGAACTCATCTCAATGACAGGGCAGTGAGGGCAGTTGTACTGTGCTTAAGCTGGTTCTTGAATTGTTAAATTCACCGTTCAGAAATATGGTTGATAACTGAATAGTTGGAAATTTCCTCAGGAAAAAGAATCTTGAAAAACTAAGCAAAGCTACAGATTTAAAAGCTAAAATTTTCATCTAGACTTACTGACAATGTGGTTTGTTGTCATTCTCCCATTTGCCAGTTCATCTTTTGGCTATTTACAACAGAATTAAAGGGTGTTCCTGGTATCATTATGCTGTCTTTCAGAAAGCGGTTAACTTTGTGTAACAAGGAAATCCCTCAAACAAATGATTGCCTTCCTGAATGGAAATTAGTAACAATTGGTTTACTGGAAATCATAGTGTATGAACTGCAGCCTGTGAACCTGGTAGACTTTTTTTTGAGAAGCAGACAAGCTGTCTCTTAAGTGATAAGCCGAAGAGCAGACAAGGATTCAAATTTCCAGTGGCTTTTCTGATCAGCTGAAATGCATGGTTTGTCATCAGGCAAATTCTGTTTCTGTCTTCTGAAACAGGATTTTATATGTAAGGGTAGAAGAAGAAGGGGTACTAGAGGTAGAACGGACAAAAAGGAGAAATTACATTGTCTTTGGAAGGCTCCAAAGGACAATCAATCATTTGCTAGAGATCTTGTTGATAAAATTGTTTTTCCTTTGGGATTTTTGGCTTTGGGTGCAGTTTCTGGGGGGAAAATGGGAGAGAGGACAAGAAGTGGTGGGCTGGCAGAGAATTCTGCATTATGGATGGGCTATTTTTTCATTAGCCAGCAGACCTATTTGATTCTAAAGTGTCCCCTCCATGTGCATCCTGCAAAATTACGTCCATGCTGAAAGGTGTCTTTGGATACAATGTTTGTCTCTCACAGAACACTATGGTCATGAAATCAAAAAATGGGAAGTAAGAAGTCCTACATCTGCAGAGGAATAACTCCATGCATCAGTGTGGACTGAGGCCAACTGTCCAGAAGGCAGCTTTGCAGAAAAGGACCTGGGACGCCTGGTGGATATCAAGGTGACCGCGAGCCAACGTGGTAATCTTGCAGCATTAGGGAGAGCATTGCCAGCAGGTTGAGGCAGGTGATCCTTCCCCTCTACTTAGCACTGGTGAGACACATCTGGAATGCTGTTCTCCATGCTGAACTGTCACAAGAGGTAGGACAAGAGAGACATGTCCATCTGTTTCTCTGGTACAAGAGAGAGACAGGCACACTGGACACAGTGCAGCAAAGGACCACAAAGGTGATTAAGGGATTAGAGCATCTGTTGTACAAGGGCAGGCTGAGAGAGCTGGAATTGTTTATCCCAAAAAAGAGATGGATTGGGGAGGGGGAAGAGGGGAGTGGGGGTGTAGAGCATATGTTCCTATCAATGGGTCCTGATGGGCAGAGACTGACTCTTCTCAGTAGTATACATTGAAAGAACAAGATGCAGTACTGGGCACAAACTGAAACACAGGAAATTCCACTTAAATATAAGAAAAAAAATATTACTGTGAGGGCGTTTATACACTGAAACAGGTTGTGCAGTGACATTGTGCAGTCTCTGTCCTCAAGGATACTCAAAACCTGTCTGGACAGAGTCCTGAGCAGCCTGCTGTAACTGAGTCTGCTTTGAGCTGGGAAGTTGGGGTAGACAATCTTCAGAGGTCTTTAGCAACTTTTACTAAAAAAAAAAGTAATTTAGCAACGCTAAATAAATAAATTAATTAATTAAGCAATAAAAGCCAGATGCTCTCCTGCCTCCTATTAAGGTAATTAATTGTTATCTAAGACTTAGTAAGATTTGGGTTTTCAGACAGCATAATGAGGGCTAGCTACCTCAGCACAGGATCTGAACATAAAGTCAACAAATGGGTGCAGATTAAGAAATAGATACCCTCTTGAAAATGCTGAGGGCAAGGGTAACTTCTGTCCTCTCATTAAGGCTCTCAAGTAGCTTTCTGTCCACCTATGTCTTTATCTCAGACCATACTCCTGAAGGTTGTCACCTGCAATCCTTCCTTCTAAACAGGTATTGTGTTTAGAGGAGAATGGAGTGGTGGCGACAGGACAGATGCCACGCTATGTCCTCAAGGCATCCTAGTCATTGCAACATTTGTTCAGGATGTATGGGAGCTCAGTTCAGTTCTCTTCTCTGCCATGGGCAAATCTGCATCAATCAGTGGTTCTATAATGGGGCACTTACAATCCCCTTGTTGAAACAGTGTCACTGTACAGATAATAAATCAAGATTTACAGGACAGAAGGAGTAAGTATGAAAGTGAAACTGATTCTGTAGCTAACTATTTATGTGGGTACTCACCTTGAGAGGAGACCAATCTTTTCTTACGTGATCCCAGGACAGTTTCTGTAATTTTTACAATGACTGTATAATGTGCTTAATTATGAAAAAGACGGGCCATTGAAGAAGATTGATATCAGAAAACTTTGATTTACTTGGCTTTAGCTTCCATGCATTGTCTGTGGATTGGACATTACCGCATGTAACTACGTAACTTTCATGGCAAATTTGGTATCACATTGCATATAATAAGATCACCCATGGCATTGACTTTCTGACATTGAATCAGTTTCCAAGCACATAGCTATTTTTTCTGAGTAGTTACATCTAGGACAGGTTTCATTAAATGAGCAAAAAATAAAATTGTTACATTAGTATTCACAACACTTTCTGACGAGATCAAAGAAATGTTACAATTAATATACTGTTATTCAGTCCTCTGAACTCTCTTTTTCTTTAGACTCATATTCTTCTTCATTGTACCCAGATCAACTTTTTTTTTTTTTTTCCTCATAGATTCTTAGTTAGGAAAGTGAGGTTACTAGAAATAATAATTTCCTTACAAATAATAGTTTTCACCTGTCAAAAACTTGGTTGCCTTCTTCCCTACAACCTTCATTTTTTACCCTTCAAAATCTACAATTTCAAAATAAAAAGTCAGATGGTTCTTCACTGCATTTGCAATTATTACAATGCAAATTAAGCAGTATTATGTAGTGTTTATGCCCGGCATTTCTGCCTGTAAACTATGCTTTCATATACACTGCAGTTGCTCTTTACGCTGCTGACATACCTGGCTCTGGAGCCTCCATGGGGAGTGTGGACATGGACATGCCATGTCCTGCCACACCTATGACCCCACGCCACTGGTGCCAGCCCTAATGGGGACCCCTCCACCTCTGCCTCACCTTGGTGGGGTCCTGTGTTTTCAGATGGGACTTGGTGAGGATGAAAGATGAGGACCTGCCATGGTGACAGAAAGGGATGGCAGAGTCAGCTGCCTGTGGATCCTGAGGATGTTGTGGATGGATGGATGGATGGATGGATGGATGGATGGATGGATGGATGGATGTAGCAAACCATGGAAGAACATCCTTTGTGAATCTTGCCCAATGGGGTAGTGGAGTTCTCCTCCTCTGGAGATGCTCAAAACTCAATTGGTCACGGTCCTGGGCAACCTGCTGTAGCTCACCCTGCTTGAGCAGAGGGCTTGGATGCTCTGGACAAGTCCCTTCCAGCCTAAACCTGTGATTCTGTGAATCAACAGAATTATCTTTCTTCACTATAGAAATGTATGCTGTATCTTATTGAAACCCGTTAAATACACAGAAGTGTAAGTAGGAAGACAGAATGGCCCAGCTGTGCATTCTAGCTGGTCATAGACACATTTGATGCACAAGGCTTTAATAAGTAATAATTCCCCAAATGTTCAGCTTCTTAGAACCGGTTTCATAGAGGCCTAGAAAGGCTTCTGTGCCTAGGGCAGCTTGGTTTTATCTCCTGTTGGGCACACTAACAAAAGTCTGGGAGTTTGATTTTGCAGGTCTCCCTGAGACGTCATTTTGTTATTCCCTTATGGAGCTTCATTGCCTCCATCATGACAATATCCTGCAGTATTTTCTCCAGTTGAGCAGAACTGCTTTGTGTTTGGAAATGGGTGAGCCACACAGTCTGTTAATCCAATTTTAGGTATTGGACTGAGAAAATAATTGAGCTGGCCTTGTCTTAAAATAAAAAAAAGTGATATACTTGTAAAAAACCACTAATGAATATTTTAATTAATTTTTTTGTGTTGAGGTTAGCATAACAATAAAAATGGAACGCAAACATATTTCTATGTCATCATGAATTAAGGCAATCAGTAGAATTCCTGGACATGTTGCCAGCCCTCATAATTACGGGCTTCCCTGATGCTTATTCCACAATGGATTTTTAAATTTTATCAGCTGTGTGAGCCATCTTTGTCAGGTAGGAAGGAACTTAATGATGTATTAATGTGTTATCGGACATTGCATAACACTAACATGACACTTCAAGTTTGTTGTGAATTTTTGTCCAGAGACCCTTTTTCAAGCAAGCTAAGTGTTGGCGTCTGGTGTGACGCACACTTTCATTTCTCTGTGTTGCTTAAAACGGGTTCCCCCGTCCCCCCAAAAACACCTGGATGCCCCTTCACACACAAAAATCTTTGTGCTGTATTTCAGATCTGCAGAATATTTTATGCAAGTCATGAAAAGCATTGGCTTTCAGAACAGACTGAGTAAAAATCTTACATATTTTAAAAAGCTACTCTGAGACGTTTTGAGGTATGAGAACTGTACAGGTTTTGACTGATCTGGATGTTCTTCAAACTTCAGAAGTGATAACAATTGGAGATGAAAGAAATTTTTTTGGACGAAAGATTTCAAAGGCGTCTTCATAGGTGATTTCTCCTGCCTTGTGATTAACTGTGGTGCTGGATGAAGCTTTTCTACACAGCATTCTTTCCTTTCTGTCTTGTCAGTTTTAGTTCCAATATAATTTTAAGAGATAGCTTTTGAATCATTAGACTTTCCACCTAATTGCAAAGCCATTACAGGCTTAATATGGCAAAAGCTAACCCTGTCAATGCATACATTTCTCTTAGTTTAATTGCAGTCCATCCACCTTAGCTTCTTTCTAAGCTACTTTTAAACTTAGATAACATTCTTTATGAGATTTCCCATAAACTAAGATGTCATTCTCGGAAACTGTGATACTTTCCAAATGTTGCAGTATCATACACGTTTTTCTAAGGTGATTCTGATGCCAAATGGGAAGCAAAAGAGTAGGTATCTTTTAAATAATGTCATAATAAGTTGTCATCTTGTCTTTTTCAGGAAGATCTGGTGAGAATAATTTTGACAAAACATTTTTCATCAGAAAATGTTGACTTAGTGAAATGAAAGCTTTTCACAAAATGTATCTTTTCAATAGAAGTTTGATAATGAAGAATGTTTTTTTTTTTTCAGGTCCAGGATGGAATTTCTAATCAAATCCTGATCAATTGAAATACACTTACCTCAGTGGCCAGGGCAAGTTAGGTTTAAATCTCTTACTTTGAGCTGCAGCAGGTAGATTGCGGGGCGACGAGGGAAGACGCGAACAGTCAATATGATTGATAATGCAGACTTTGTTTATTAGTCGTTAATAGGCTATATTTATACAAGCACTTCATTGCTTAAGCACACTTGTCCATTAATCAATGGCTTATTGCTAAAGGCTACATTTTACTAATCCAACCCCATACGGTTACGGCTGCATGCTACATCCTCATTCCTTCAACTACAAACATCTTGTTATTGTACCACTCTCAGGCTCGAGGTTATACTGACCTTGCCTGTTCCCGTGAGAACAGCTGCTGAGCTTAATATTTGGACTCAGAAACCATCTCCTCCACGGGTACGTGGCCCTTATCCTTTAACCGTTTCCCAACAGTAGATCAACATGGGCCTAGCACTTTAAAAGTGATTGTCCTCAGTACTTGAGTGCTGATTTTGGGGTAAATCTCTCTCAGTCTCCCTAATATCTCATGAGAACTTTCTAAATATCTTAGGTTTTCCCCCACATAGAGGTAAAACAAGTAAAAATCCTACAACTATGTTTACTAAAATAAAAAACTTTTGTTTACAGGTTAGGCTACTTGTCAGATTGCAAAATGAAGTGCAGTTTGGATGTATCTATGTAGAAAGACTCATATAACTTTGAAGCTCTGCTTACAGCTTCAGGTCATGGCTTTGTGCTGATTCATAACATGGAACTCTCCTTGATTTAAGTGGAATTATTTCTATGAGTGCAAGTAGAAAGCTTGAACATTTCTGTTCATAAGCCTTCACAAAGAAAAAAAGCTTTAGTCTTAATACTAGTTAATTATTTGCACGTGTCATTTGAGTAGACAATTTAATGCACATTTTATATAACAATACAAATTCTCTGCTTACCATACTATACTAGTTCCTTCTTGGGTAGATTTTAGTTTCTAGCATTGCATGTCACAATAATGTAAAAGAATTTAGATCAATGAAGGAATTAACCACTTAGTTGAGGACTTAAAGTCCTCAAGCAGGTTCTAAATAATGAAGAATGTTAACATTGCTTATAGCTTCTGTTACAACAGTGCACCAAGAACACTGTATCATTTTCTCCCCTGTACTCAGCACTGGTGAGGCCGCATCTTGAGTACTGTGTTTAGTTTTGAGCCCCTTACTACAAGAAAGACGTTGATGTTCTGGAGCATGTTTGGAGAAGGGCAACAAGGCTGGCCAGGGACCTGGAGCACAAGTCTTATGAGGAGCGGCTGAAGGAGCTGGGATTGTTTAACCTGGAGAAGAGGAAGCTGAGGGCAGACCTTATGGCTCTCTACAGCAACCTGAAAGGAGTTTGTAGCGAGCTGGGGGTTGGTCTCTTCTCCCAAGTAAGAAGTGACAGATTAAATACCCACAAATTGTGGTAGGGGAGGTTTAGCTTGGATATTAGGAATTTATTTTTTTTTTAAAAATGAAGTATGAGTTGCCTTTAGACTCAGGCTAAACATTATATAGATTGTGAGTAAAATGCTGTTTTTCATATACCAAAGTAGTGCTACTTGACAATCAGGTTTTTTTAATGCATTATGTCTGTATGGGCATTGACTAGCAGCAATCAAGGACTGTACATTCTGGAGCTTGATTACTGAAATAAGGAAAAAGGTCTTTTATCTTAAAACTTTAATCTTATTAATTACTACTTAGCAGCTGTCCATGCCAGGATCACTGCATTGCAGCACGTAAATCCTTGTTTAGCCTACTCCCAATTTTCACTAAGGCTTTAGAGTTCTGTATCTGCACATGACCAGAATTGTCTTACTTTGGACAAGCACCTCTTTTCTGCCTGTGACTTGGTCGAATCCACAATCTGTCAGTCATGTCAGAGATCAGATTTGCTAAGTACTCCCACAGTGTATCAAATACCCGTTATCAGAAGAGCTATTAGAAAGAGTAATCATGTCCACATTCTTTCTAAAACATGCTATCACAATGTAGAAGAGCAAGTTAGTTCTCGCCTTTGGATAACAAACAAAATGATTATAGCCATTCATTCATGAAGCTTGAGATAACTTATATTCTAAACCTTTCTCCAGAAGAGCATCTTCAAATTCACTTTTCTTGCCTCCCTAGAAAATAAGTGAGTTTTACTTCACAGAAAACATTTTAAACTGAAGAGTAACTCTGACCAAACAAGCTATTCTGCAACAAAGAGTACGTCTAGGTCACTTTCCTTCACTGTGATGGGTTTTTTGTTTGTTTGTTTATTTCCTATTTTTTCTTTTTTTTTTTTTTCATTAATGGTTGTTGAAAGGAAATTTTATATGCACGCAAAATGCAAGTACTGTGACACTGAAGTCCTTTAGTGGCTCCATCTCTTAACTTCTCAGTTATCAAATGGTAAAATAATGACACCCCTAACCACCATTTTAACAATTGTTAATGAACGACACAGTTTAAAAATGCATACATCAACAGTGCAAGAGTCACCATACTTGGTGGTGTTTCATTCCAAAATAATTTATTATGAACATTTTTTGGTAGCAGTGTTGACCATACTGGCATTCAGAGAATTAATTTCTCACTTTTCTCCAATAGGTGGGCAAAAGGTGTCACAGTGGTTGTTTGACTCTTGCTGGATGTACTGGGTTTGGCCTGGACAGAGTTAAGTTTCTTCACAGTAGCTTGTATGAAGCTATGTTTTGGATTTGTATTGAAAATAGTGTTGATAATGTATCAATGATTTAGTTTTTCTGGGCAGTGCTTACACAGTATCAAGGACTTTTCTGCATCTCAGGCTGCCCTGCCAGTGAGTAGGCTGTGGGTGCGAAGGAAGTTGGGAAAGATCACAGTTGGGACAGCTGACCTCAACTGATCAAAGAGACATTCCATACTATATGACATTGTGCTTCGCAATAAAACTAGAGGGGTGGAGGTCAGCAGGGATTGCTGGTTTTGCGGGACTGGCTCAGCATCGCTACGTGTTGGTGGGGGGATTGTTTTCTTTTGCATCACTTGGTTTTCTTAGGTTTTATTTTCCTCTTTTTTTCCTTCCCATCACTCCACCCTCCACCTTACTTTTTGGGTTTTTTCCTTGAAATTACTAAGCTGTCTTTATCTCAACCCACGAATTTTCTCACTTTTACCCTTCCAATTCTCCCCCATACCACTGCGAAGGAGTGAACAAGTGGTTGTATGGCGCTTAGTTGCCAGTCAGGGTTAAATCATGACACTGGACTAGGCACTGTCTATCATTCTGCCCACTTCATTCATGATTGCATGGGAAGAGGGAGGCAAGAAGGATGGAGATAAAGAGCAACCAAGCAATTTCTTCTAAGACACTGGCAGCAGTGTGTTAGATTCTGCTGAAACTCCAAGGTCAATTTATGTGAAGCTATGAATTCAACTTTATTTTTTTGAACACTTAGTGGGATTACAGCTTTCACTATGGATTGCAGCATCCATTTGCATATAACATTCAACAGCCCTTGATCATGTCGGTTGTGTCTGTGCTTCCATGAAAGAATGTAATGCCATAGTGGCCATATTGTATTTCTTTCTTGCCTTCCACCAGCACATGAGTTTGTTCATAAGATCTACTAGTCAGTGACTGAAAAAATGACTTATTTCAGCTTGATTCTGCCTAGTTTTCTACACACCTGGGCACAGGAAATTATGCATATTATAGAGAGAATATTTAATTGCACTTGTGACTCTAATTTTAGGTTTACACTTCACACTGTAAGGTAATGAAGACAGGAAGTGAAGGTAATGAGGACAGCCTTTGGATACCATGCCTACTCTGCCTGAGAAACCATGACAGTTGCCAGTACTGAACAAATCTTTGATGTGTTTTCTAGTCAGCAATTTCTTGACTTTGAATGTTTCTATGCAGAAGCTGTCAGGTCCTCTCCATGGGGCTCTTTAGCCTGGAGAAGAGAAGGCTGAGGGGACACCTTATCTATGTTTACAAGTACCTAAAGAGTGGGTTGAAAGAGGATGGAGCCAGACTCTTTTCAGTGGTTTCCAGTGGTAGGACGAGGGGCAACGGGTACAAGCTTGAACATGGGACATTCCAGTCAAATATGAGGAAAACCTTCTTTCTGGTGAGGGTGACAGAGCACTGGAACAAGCTGCCCAGGGAGGTCATGGAATCCTCTTCCCTGGAAGTTTTCAAGACCCTGCTGGATGCAGTCCTGAGTAATGTGCTCTAGGCAATCCCGCTTTGGCAGAGGAGTTGGACTAGATGATCTCTAGAGGTCCCTTCCAACTCTGAAATTCTGTGAAAATTCTGTGAAATTTTTTCTTTCTTCAAAAAAAAAAAAATTGGAAGGAATGTTTCCCTGAGTAAAGGAGAACATTCTTCTAGAAACACGTCAGTCAAGCCAAATTCAGAAGGGTTGCTGGGCCTAAAGACTGAGACCCAATTCAAGACTCACAGGGTGAGAGCAGACTGGGATTTTTGCATTTAGGATTCCTTTGGTTTATTTTATAACTTTATTGTAATGCATAAATGTAAAGAATTAATTGATAAGAAAAATTGTTGGTAAATCTGTCTTTATACCCAAGGAGCTAGAGCTTCCTATAGCCCAGTGTCATGTGATGAACAGAAACTAGCAGCATGTCTAAAGAACTAGGAAGGACTGGTATGAATGGACAGTACATGGACAGAAACAAGGTCCACACACCTTTGGCCATTTAATAGATTCAGAACTGAGAACATTGGGATTGAGAACATTCAGGTCAAAAGGACATTAAAACAAGTGGAAATACATGGTTGGATTCAGTCAAAACAGATGTTTATTCAGTAACGGGAACTAGAACACCTTCAGAAAGAAAGTGATGTTTGCTTTTAAAAAGTTTGCTTTGATTTTCTGCCGAGTCACATAAATCCATCTCTGCAGGGTTTTCACTTTTCTGTAGTTTTTGCTGTTCTAATATGATGCTCACTTCACGCTTCCGAATCAAATGTTAGAAAGCGAGTGTTTGACTTTGACTTTTTCTATGATACCAAGGGTGGCAGGAAATGGCCCACTGCTATTATACAATCAATTGAATGGGTAGCTGCAGGGTGTTGGCATACCACAGCTAGTGGCAGTGCTGACAAAGAAACAACACACACAGTGGCTGTCTTGGAAAATGTAAAAATGAGCGAGTAAGAAGTGACCCAGAAGGGCATATAAAATTTAATTTCTAAATAGGATCTTGCAGTACAGGGTGTACTGCAAGACACTTATTTTCTTATACAACATAATCTAAAGCACTGTGAAAACCTGCCCTGAAATTCTTACTCTGAACTGTTCACTCTAGATGGCTTTTTGGCCAAAGGTCCAAAAAGTATTTTCTGCATGATACTCACATGTATCTGCACTTGCTAATGAACATGCAGACATAACAACTGGCTGGCTTTCTGCCAGAGCCCAAGCAAAAGAATATCTAATGCCTAGATGTCAAACAGCACACCATGGAGGATTTGAAAAGTGATGAACTGCCACCGGCTTCTGGCTCCTCCCTTGTGCCAAACAGGTTTTAGAGGTGTCCGGACTCTTCCTTGCAGAAAGGGAGCCTGGATGACCATAACTGCTGGCACAAATGAGAAATGAGACACAAAACAGCAACCACCTATGGCAGAGTTTTACATATAACTTTTCTGATTACATTTTCTTTGCTTACACCCAGTACTGTAGTTGCTATGAAAAGGCTCAAAAACCTCGATCTGCTGGCTAACAGTCATATTATAAGGTAATAGGCAAGCAAGAAGGAAAACGAAAAGAAAAATATCACAGAATTGAATAGACTGGGTTAACCTGGGGATGTTGAAAGATATGATGAGGACAAGGAAGAAATGGAATGCAAGAGTATAGCTCTTTTAAGATAATGAATATGATTTGTTTAAGCTCCATTATGTTTTGTTTCCCTGAAAGGGGAACCTTAGGTGAAATGTTGCTTCCATCAAAAGCAAGAGCTCTTTGAAAAAAAAAAGATTACAATTTAAATCCCCCCTTTAATATAACATATGTATATTGTCTCTTACAATAGTTGAGGAGTTGCAGTTCTATAGCAAAGAAAATCACTAGGGTGCACATACACTCTCAGAGCATCTAGGCTGTTCAGTAGAAGGCAGTTATTTTTTCTTTGTTTTTATTTACTGAATATTGGTTTATATTCCCAAACCTATGTGCAAGTAACTTATTGAGAATGAAACTAACCAATCAAGAGAGGTGACTTCGAACATGTCTGTTTGCCTCCTTCTCCCAGATGTTCTGCAGAAGAACATAATGCACTCTATTGATTCTAAAGACTAGCAACGATAAAGTAAGTTTTGTGCAACCTCTCTAACAGAAGGCAATTTCCATTCTTGACACTCTGAAGTCTGCTATTCCATTGAGATTCATACCCAAGAAGCTATAATATTGTTACTTTTTTCTGGTCACTGTGTAGGTACTTCAGCTACTTTGGCACAAATCAAAGCAGCTACATTAGAAGCAGAAGTTCATTATACAGTCAACAGAGAGCACTAGACACTGTTTGGGGCCAGTTCAGAATACTTAAAATTAATTAAATTGGTATTCAACTAGTCACTATAATCAATGGAGACTAGAGCACAGGTTTTATCATGCCTTTTTGAAACTGGTGAGTTCAACTGGGAACTAACTATTCTTTCTGTTGATTGAAAAGCTAGCCTACCTGTGACTAGATCAGACATTACAGACATTTAAAGTTAAATGAGATGGACTTCTAAACCAATCTCCTTCCTGAGCTCAGACAAGTCAATGCATTAGCTTCTGAATTTACAGCCAGGGGAACCCACATGAAAATACCCAGGCCTGACTACATGGATCAGTGCAGGTGACAGCTTTGATCTGCCTGCAGCTGTTCCTCTGCTAAGGAGTTTTAATTTCTCCTCTAGCAAAAGCTTTAATTGCTGTAAGGTCCCTCATCATACATCCGTTCTGGTAGTCATTTAGCATAGAACCACAGTGAGAGTTAGAAAACCCAGATAGCATAGAGGGGTCACATCTGTACAGAGGAACGGACAGGACAGGTGACCCAAAATTGACCAACAGGGTATTCCATCCCATCTGCATCATGCTCAGTATAAAAGCTGAGAGATCAAAGGGTCAACTCTCTTTCTTTGATGGATGATGTCTGAGGAGGACCCTCTCTGTTTGTCTGCCTTTGACTCCAACCCAAGCATTCCTGACTCCAGATCTGGAATACAGCTCCTATCGGTCACTGAGTCCAGTCTGGGACTTTTCTCAATGCCTGCTGGTGATGTGATCGTCATCCTGGGAGCTTGATACAGTTTTGTATGTATAGTTTCTATTTCATTATCTTTCTTTTTTTTCCCCTATCTTTAATTTTAGTATTAATTCTTCATTAAAATAATTTAGTTCACTCTAAACTCGTAAATCTCCTTATCCTCTTCCTCTCATTTCTTTGTGGGGGGAGAAAGGGCCATCTGTCAATCTGGTTTTGGTAAATTTGGCTGAAACCACGACAGAGGGTAAGACTATTTCATCTCAGCCTTAAATAAGCCGTGATTATATATAATGCCACTTTAACCATCTCTCCAATTAGGAAACTTTGCCAATTTCACAGTGGCGTGAAATATTGTAAAAGTTTTTACTTCCGCTAATGCTAATCCTATTTATAGGCCTATGGTATGTTTAGAGGATGATGACAAGGCACATGAATCATTTGCCAATGAGAAGCCATTGTTGACTATACTGTGCTTTAAATCCTGAGCTTCATCATTAGCAGGAATTAAAATGTTGGAAGTGATGTTCAGAATTGAGATACACCAGTTTGGAATATAAGAGTAATTATTTAATTGAGAAGGGCACACATAAAACAGATTAAGTCTGAAAAAGGAATAACTCTGATTTGCTAACAGTTCGATCAAGTCATAGGCATCTTCCTATTCTAGTGTGAGTTTTGCAAGGCTGTTATCCAGTTTCCCTACAGAGTCAATGTTGATTTAAGTGCCACTTAAGAAGTATACCTTTTTACACACACAGTTATCATGCATCTGCCTACTCTGCTAATACATTTAAGAGTCTGAGTGGATGTAACATACAGGCCAACAAGACATGAGGGTTGAGTGAAGTACAGTGGAGTCTAGATAGGACACTCACACTCCAGTTTGTTTGACCTGCCTTGTAAAGCATCTTGAAATGTGATTACATTAGAGTAATCACTCTTAGAGTGTTAGCTCTTGTGTGCTACTCACATCTTCTGAAGATTAGACAACTACATAGCTTTATTGAGGTCTGTTGTGAGATGGCAAACCAATACAGACAGTTTAACCTCCTCCACTGATTTTGTTCTTTTATTGCATGAAATGAAAATAATTGGGTTTAAGAACACTGTTATAGATGAGTTGTTTGAAGTCTTTGCTTTGAAAACTTTGCCTCTGTGGATAAAGGAGGAGTACAAACCCTGATGAGATTTGTGATTGCATGTGTGCATGGTGTCAGGGATCTGTGAGGACTGGCAGATCCCTGGAGCCAAGTGCTGGGAGGCAGAGGGGATCCCCATAGGCCTCACCAGCCAGGGATCAGGGGAGGCCAGGAGGGCAGCTAGGGACAGCCCCAGACATCTTCATGCACCTCTGTAGGAACGGCGATGTTGGCTTGGTGGCTGGGCCTGGATCAGCAGGGCCAGGGCCCAGCTGTGTTGGAGCTGGAAACATCTGCCGTTGCAACGTCAGTGGGACAGGGACTGGCAGCTCTGGGCTCAGCTGAAATGGGGTCCTAGGCCATGGGGCAAGGGTGAGGGGAGGCCCTGGGGGAGGCTGGATAGGGCTACTGAGGGCCAGTATTGCCCTTAGTGCCCTGACATTTAATGACCCGTAGGTAAAACATGAGAGGTCAGTTTGTCTTTATCAGAAAGAATAGTTACATGCTTCTTGGTCTTCTAGGCTGTTGACCTTTCTTTTCACATTGTATCCACAAAGATAAAAGAAACGGGCAAGCAAAAAATAAAGAAGCATTAATCTGAGGAACCATTTTTGGTGTTTCCTATATAAGCTAGCAAAAAAAAAAAGGGGGATGACAAAATAAACAAGTTAATTTCCAAATAAAGCACTGCAGACTCTGCTTACTTTTGTCTTGGTGTTCAGGAATCAAATAACACCCTGTTCTATTTTACGTGGACATCTGTTGCTCGAGGATTGTATTGCAGATTGGTTAAAACAGTGAGGTATGTTGCCCACTGTGCTACCTGTTTCTTACCTTTTCTTTCAGAAGTTAACTGCTATACAAACCCATCTTTTTCTTATCAGCATTAGTATATCAAAATGTCAAGGGTGATCTATACATACTTATCATGACTGTTATTAAAGCATATCTTCAAAATCTCAGTAATACAAACCATCTCAACTTATTCATGACATTAGTGGTTCACAAATATAATAAATTGGCATTTTTTGTTTACTTATCTACAAGGCTTTTTCATGTATGATTTAATTTCACAGCTGCATAAATGTAACATCAAAAATCAACACATTTAAAACACTCAGGTAAAATAAGGGAAAACTTACTACCATGAAATGGCAAAGCACCTAAGAACAGATAAATCTGAATTGTGAGCTGAGCAGTAAAAGAATCTCTCTTAATAAGGAATTACATATCTTTGGAGTTTAATTACAATAGGGCCTGTCACTGTAAGATTAATGATGAGCAGTTTTTCACTTCAAACGCTTTCAATTGAATTAAGATAGTACCATTATTCTTAGAGAGATAAGGTCAAGCAAATGAGGCAAAAGTGGGGAAAAAATGGAAAACGAAACTGTACTGAAATAAGAGAACATTCTGTAAGAAGTCAGGACCTTAAAATGCATTACAGGACTCATATTTACCACTTTTATAAAATGCTATGTAAAATATTGAAGTATGATAAAATACTAAGATTTTTTATGTGGTTTTTGTTACCCATGCAACATTGTGGGACCTAGGACCATTTGCAGAATAGTGAATCAGAAATAATATGTACATTTGCATCTCGCTCTCCTTTCTGGAAATGAGATTTTGTTTGTTAGAACTCATACATTACTTTTTCAGTTAGATAGTATATACCAGCACTTGTGTGCAGGGAGGACATTTGACTGTATGGTATTCAACTCTGAATTTTTGACTCTGAACTTATTTTCTAATGCATAGGATAGTGCAGCCTTGGGAGTCACTGTAATTTGTCCTTAACACCTTGCAAAAGGCAGCAACATTCTCCCTTAGGGCAGAGAGATTTAAAGAAAGAAAATCTCAAAGGATTGTTGTTACTTCTCCTCTTATCTTAGAACCTGAGAAGAGGTTGTGGGACCCTTAATCTTCATTTGTAACCTTTTATCTGGAGTCTTTGCATTTGAGTGAGCAGATTCTCAAAGTTATTGTAGCCTTTATTTGAATCAGGAACTACAGTTTTCACATGCTGTACCATAAACTCTTTACCATAAAAGTAAACCACCTGAGTACACATAGAGGGGAAGTAGAAGTTAAATGCTTTATCCACTAACCCTGCTAGTGGAAAATCTTCCATTAGGTGTAGGCTGGGTTACTTCACATTTGTTTCTAAATTCTTTATGAAGTGTTAAAATAAAATTTAACCAGGCCTTAATAAAAAGGTTTAAGGAACCCTTATTTGTAATCACATTTCCTTTTAATACAGCTTACGTTTCAGTTTTCTGTGTTTGATATCATCAGAGTTCATCCTCTTCCACTCTTCTTACTAATCCTGGTCTTTTGAAAATTTTTTTGTTGTTTTTTACTTTGGGTTTTTGTTTTTTGTTTGTTTGTTTGTTTGTTTTTACTTGTCTTTTTTTTTATTTTGGGGCTTTTGGGGTTTTTTGTTTCTTTGGTTTGGTTTATTGGTTTTATTTTGGTTTTGGGTTCTTTTTTGCTTTCGTTGTTTTTGTTCGATTGGGGTTTTTTTGCTTAGTATTACAATATTTTAAAAATGCATATTTCTATTTGCCGTGTGTGGACTTTATGCCAACTTTTGGTCATTATTGCCCTGACCTCTTTTGATACCTTTGAAGGTTTCTGTTATCTTTATTAATGTAAATATATGTTCAAAACCTTGTAAAATATGTGTCAAAATATGCCGCAATTCTTTTTTGAGAAATCACATCAAAGGTTAGATATTTTCAGAGGGAATCAGGTTCTTCAGCTTATGAGGATAACTCAAAGAATAATAGTATAAAGATTCTAATAAATATGTAGAAATATGTTTTCTGTCTTTATTGATATCCATCTCTAAGAGAAAATCTCTAGGGAGAGAGCAGAATCTGCCTTATACTTGGCTGTACACAGAAGCAAGCGCAGGTAATGCATTAACAATTTACCTTGCTACCTCTCTTAATTCAGCACATAATCTCACATTGCTTTCAGCCTATGAGCTAAAGAAGGTACTCAATCTTCCTGATTGCTGATAGAATAAATGAATTAATAAACATGATTTTAGGTTTTAATTAAATTAATATAATTTGGTGTAATCTGCAAGAGAACAATAGGGCTAGTTTTTCAGCCCACTTTGATAATAAATTAGTTTGTCTAAGAGCTGGTGCTTATTCTGAGCTCTTCTGAATGTGAATCACTTATACAGGCATTTAAAACAGGATCATCTTTCAAATTCTCATTACTTGGGCATAGCTGTTACATACTCTTGTTGAAAATAATGCATAAACCTTTTTACATGCAACTTCATATCAGGAAAACACAAACAAACACTTCTTGTTTATTAATGTAATCTCCAAGAAAGAACTGTATCTTTCAACAAGCATTATGTAAAATATAATGCTTCCTCCTACATCAGAAAAAGGAAAAATGCCTAAACCTTGAGCGATAACAAGTCAAACACTGAATCCCAGAGGATACATAGATCTGAAGATGTTACTCAATGAACAGTCAGGATAGCACAGAGAGTATAGCTCAAAGATGCAGCTAATATACTAAGAATTATATTTTAAAAATGTATTTATTTATATATCCATAAGCATTTCCACCAGGATCCAGTGATACAAGTATCCAGATAGGAATTTCATAATAAGAATTGGTGCATAGTTAAATTTGGGACTGTGGGTTTTGAAACTGATCCATTATGAGGCAAATTAAATGGGATTTCTTTATAAAGTGCTGTACTTTGTGTTTGCTGAAAATATTTCCAATTTGTAATCTCTCTTGTATCATGGTGGGGTACAAAAGGTTCTGAAAAGCAATTTCAAAAAAACCTCCTTATTAACAGTTATAATCAGGATTAAATAATAGTTACTATTGCTAACAAAAATATCAGTAATAATAATCTGTCTGACAGTGTCAGATGTACTGTTAAGTACGTCAGATTCTGTAGAAGGCTGGTAATGTGAGAACTGTGACGTTCTCAGCTGGCATATGCGGTTGCTATATTTTATGCTATATGATGTGACACATGGCAAATTCCTGTACAGTCTTAAGAGTTTAAATTAAACTGAGAATATGAACTTGGAAGAGGTGTCCAAGAAGTTAGTCTTTGTTTAGCTTGGGAAATATTAAATAAGGAAAATACCTTCCACAGGAGACTGTCCAGGATCGTATGGTCCTGTTGTGAGGAGAGCCAAAGGGAGAACTGGGTTTGCCAGCTATAAAGCAGTTTTAAATATAGACAAGCTATAAAGCTGTTTTAAATGTAGACATAACAGAAGTTTAGGAAAGAGTTTCTTCATTAAAATCTTTCAAAACAAATACTCCACAGAAAAGAATGCATATAGGAGCTAAGGAATAAAAGATATCCAGAGATGTGGCAGCAGTTTCTGTGTTCCTTGTTTATAAGGATGTGCACTTTGTTGCTTCTGTTTATTGACATCTTGCTTTATCAACCCTCCACACAATTGTTTAGGGTTTTTTTTCAATCAATTGTCCAACATTTTCTGTCTCCTCTGACAGTTTGCTTTAGAGAATCTATGATGTGGAATGGTGTCCGGTGTTTCCAAAATCTAATTTGTACCCATTACTCTTTAGAGGGCTTACCTTTTGTTACCCGCATAGAATTATTTTTGATAATAGTATGATGTCCTATTTTCTTATCTTTTTAAAAAAATTATATATTTTTGACACCTGTAGACATATTTATTATTTTTTTCTTGTTTTCCTTAAATACATGTGAAAAATCTTTTATTAACATTTAGATTTATCTATTATTTATTTAATTATTTGGTGTCTGGGTTGGATTGGGTTCTGGCCATATAAAGTTTACCTACACTATTGTTCTGCAGAATCCCTTATATTTGTTAAGTTTCTTTCATATGAGCTGAATCTTTACACACACAGTTTTCAAACATTATTAGAATTGTTGTATAACATCTGTTTGAACATTTTTCCAGGGATTAGTTAAGATTTACATTGCTGAGAGCTACAGTTTTCTTTCTAGGAGCCTCAAAATATGATGTTTATTTTCTGGGGTAAAATAGACCATTCATAAAGGTTTTTACTTAATGAACCATATATGTAAGAATATGTGTATATTTTAATTCTAGTGATGCCACATCCCTTTGCTTCTGTCGCATTAGCAGAATGTAGCATTAGCATGTCAGCAGAATTGTTCATTCAGGGCCTTCTTCTCTGAAAAGGACGTGGGGGTGCTGGTGGACAGCCAGTTTAACATGAGCCAGCAGTGTGCCCAGGTGGCCAAGAAGACCAACAGTATCCTGGCTTCTACCAGGAATATTGTAGCCAGCAGGAGTAGGGAAGTGATTGTGTCCTGTACTCAGCGCTGGTGAGGCCTCACCTCAAATACTGCGTTCAGTTCTGGACCCCTCACAACAAAAAGACAGTGAGGTGCTGGATCGTGTCCAGAAGACACGTGTCCACCACCTACCAAGCTGGTGAGGAGTCTAGAGTACAAGTCACATGAGATGGGGCTGAGGGAACTGGGCATGTTTACTTTGGAGGAGGCTGAGGGGAGACCTCATTACCCTCTACGACCACCTGAAGGGAGGTTGTAGAGAAGTGTGTGTTGGCCTCCTCTCCCAAGTGAATAATGACAGAACCAAAGAAAATGGTCCGAAGTTGTGACAGGGGAGATTCAGATTAGATATTAGGGAGAATTACTGTACTGAAAGAGTGGTCAGGCACTGGAACAGCCTGCTCCAGGAAGTGTCTGAGTCACCATCCCTGAAGGTATTTAATAAAAGTGTAGATGTGGCACTTCAGGGCATGCTCTAGTGGCCAAGATTATGGGGCTTTTTTGTGTGTGTTTGGTTGGACTCAGTGATCTCAGAGGTCCATTGCAATTATGAAGATTCTGTGAATCTGTTACATAAGGCATCTTCAGTAGCAGAAGATTGCAATTATTTCAGGATCAGATTCCCAGCTTCTTATTTGCTTTAGGGTTTTGGTAGCAATTACATAATGAATAGCAGAAAATTGAATCAGAGGACCAACAAATGAAAAGAGTGACCCTACTATAGCTCTGTATGTTCCTGCAGATTTTTACGTGTACACGAGTTACTCCCATCATGCCGAAGGAGTTGAAGAGACAAGCATCACCATGGGGCTGGTAATACGCTCTCCCACTTTTGTACTTGGAGGGCAGATAAACAGTGTCATCAGCAAAGAGAGTAATGAAACCACCTACTTCCAGTGCATAGGAGCAGCTAAGGCAATGCAGCTTTAAGATACTCTTGGCAGAGCCAGAAGGTACTCTTGGCACAGAGCTTGCACGAATTAAATCCACTCAAGGAAAATGTGAGTGTTTTTCTCTCCTAGACCATAGCTTCTAGTCAGCTCTTGTTGTATACCTAGTTTAGTCAAAATGTATTATTTTAGTATTATATCTGGAAATAAGCATCCTTCTCTGCTTTTTGCACATTATCTTGAAACTGAATCTTTTAATAAAATGATCTGTAAATAATAAACCAATTAAAGGTCATGAAACAGCTTATGTCCTCAAGGAGATCACTTGAAACACATCAACCCCAAAATCCCCTGCAGGAAGAGCGTTTGAGGAGAGAATTGGCCTACAAATGGGCAAATGATAATGTTCCTAATTAAATATAATACTGTATATCCATTTTCTTTGAAAGATAAAGTGCTCTTCTTTGGGTAATATTCAATCCAAACTGTTATAATATAAAAATAACTCAGAACTTAAAGTAGAATAAAGAAATATGGATTGTCATCCCAATATTTCTCTCAACTTTGCTCTGTGCAAGACAAATAATTGTGAGTTCAAAAGTCTAGTGGAGATCCTTGGCACAAGACACCCTCCAACTCTTTTGACTGATGAAGCTACATTCATTATGTTTCTGTGGATGTAGTGGAGATAAGCTTTAGTGAAGGAGAATAGCTTGTGAGACAGCACAGCCAAGTGTGTGTACATACCCATGCAGAGTAGATGCAACTGGTGTGCATCAGAGAAGCCCTGAGGGCTACAGAAGACAATCAGACACTGCTACTGCAGCTGTAACCTGCATGGCCACAGTTCATCTGTGTAAAAGAGGTGGTATTCTTATGAGGTCTGATACAGCTTTGTCTTCTTTGATATGGCTGATGTATGTTTATGTTTAGATGATATTTTAACCATGTATTTGTTGTGTATATTGCTGCCTTTCTGAAAATGGACTTGCACCCTTATTTTACTTGTATTATTTTGAGGGTAAAAAAATCCAACAACAAAACCCTGGTATCCTTTCTATATAATTAACCATAACAGCTAATACTAGTGCATGATAGGTGACCAATACCTGTTATGTAGATAGCATTGATCAGAGTGCCTTGAAAGAAAAAGGAAAAAAATGTGCAACGGCATATTGTCTATAAAAAAGAAAGCTTCATCTACTAATTTATAATGAAATGTTTTTAATACATGCATTGCATTGCTAATGCATAGAAACCATATATTTTCTTTGCCTGGGGTGGTGTTTAACTCTGATGACAATAAATCTGGATATACAGGTAGTACTACTCTCTTTAGCTCATAAATTTAGTAAACAGCAGAGTTTCCGAAAATATATACTGCAGATATAGGACTCCCTCTAGACAGAAAAGCAATATAGTAAAAATGAAGTTCTCCTTGTGAACAGTCCTTTTATGAGAAGGTATATAGCTCCTCTCATTCAATATATTCAAAACTGTGTCTTTCACTCTAAATCATCTGACATGCTGTGACCAGTGCATGTTGTATTATTTTGAGATTATATTAAACAAAATGCAAACTGTAAGATAATATCACTTAGATTTTGAGGGACAAATAAAAGTAATTCAAAAATTGACTGCTCACTTTGAGCTTGAGTTTTATTGTATAAACTGTAATTTGTGAGTTCATAAAAATGAAGTGAAAAAATATGGTTTTAAACAAGGTTGTTTAAAAAAAAATTGAAAGAAGAATATGCCACACATTTTCATATTTCTTTACTTTTCTTGTGATATAATTGATACAAAATGTCCCCTGAATTCAATACTTTTCTCAGTTTTGCCCCAAGTCAAAACCATTAAACCATCCCCACACAAAATACGGGAGAACAATTATGGTGAATTATGCTTTATTTCCTCTATAAAATAAGATCCATATTATGGAGACTGTATGTTCAGCCTTTTTTTCCTCCACTCAGCTCCTCCTTTTTCCTTTTTCCTTTTTCCTTTCTCCTTTCTCCTTTTCCCTCTTTCTTTTATGGAAATACACTGCAAAGTAGGCTTATAATATACCAAACAGTCCCTCACAGTTGTATACATACAGTGGTTCAGAACAGCTCATTTTGGAGATCAGCATATGGTCTGGCTTTCACATCTTTGATATGAAGCACATCTGTCATGCTTCTGTAGCTCCATACAGCAGAACAGGTTGCTCAGAGAGACTGTGTAGTCTATTTCCATAGTTGTTTCCATAGTGTTTTCAAGACCTAACTGGGTAAAGCCTGAGCAGCCTGGTCTGATCTCACAGCTGACCCTGCTGTGAGCAGGAGGTTGAACTACAGACCTCCTGAAGTCCCTTCTAGCCTGAATTATCCCATGCTACTATGATTCTGAGTGAAGTTTAGAAGTACTTACAGGGCAAATTCACATGTACATGTTATGCAGAGACACTAGAGAGTCATGTCTTAGGAGCATGGTATTGTGCCAAGTAATATGACGCCATAACGTGCCAGTTTTGAGGATACCTGAGCTGCTATTTTTTTAAGCCAAAAAGAAATTACTTCATAATTTCTGAATGAAGCCTATGATTTTAGCTGCCTTCCTCAAAGAGACTTGGGACACTCAAAATGCGACACTGCTCTGCTCATGAAAAATTGCTTTTATTTCTTATGTAAGTAACACAGTAACAGTAACCACTGCTATGGTTGAATGAGCTGCTCTAAACTCCTGAAGTGAAATCTGGGTGGGTGTCTGATACCAACTTTTATTTAAAGATTCCAGGGCTTCATTGTTTTACTTACAGCTTTGGTTTAGATCACTTTAGCAATGTATTACTTAAGTTGCAATGCAAGTAATTTTGCATTTCACAGAATTGTTCATTAAATGAGAATGGATTTAATTTTATTTTTGCTTAGACATCTATGGATCTCAAGCTGCTGTCTCTGTTAATGGCATTTGCCCATCCCACCATTTCCCAGCTTTTTGTCCTTCTACCTTTCATGTCCACTGAAGCAGTGCCCTTGGCCACATTCCATCTCCATTCTTCATGCATAACTAAACAAGCTTTCTTTTTCTTACTACTGTTATGAATTGGCTTTGGGTTGTTTTTTTTGTTCTGATGATTTAATTTAGCTCCTGATCATATTGTTAAAATAATTGCAATAAATTCCTCTGCTTTCTGATTCAAAATATAATCTGTAATTATTATGGTTTATAGATACAATTCAACAGCGCTGAGAAGACCTTGAATAACCTCCTTTTGTTGGCATTTCTGTTGTTGCCAAAATAATCTTCTGAACTACCAAACAGCATTCACAGAAGTTTTCAACGACCAAAGCAAGGTGAAAAATCTTCTATCATATTATAAGGATAGAGAAACACCCATTTCAAGAGTTTTGCCTCTAAATGATGACTACTTTTCTACTAAAACTCGTGCCAGTCTAAAGTACAGTGACAGTGATATGATTTATCTTTGCATGTTGTTTAGAGGTTGCTCATGTTAAAAATGAAAGTCTTTGTTTTGCTTTCTTTAGTCTCATCTTGACCTTTATTCTTGTCTGAATTCACAAGTAAACAGAAATAAATACAGTAGTCTTCTGTCCTGGTTTCAGCTGGGATAGAGTTATTTTTCTGCCTAGTAGTTGGTATAGAGCTGTTTTTTGTATTTAGTATGAGAACAATGTTGATAACACACCAATCACAGAATCATAGAATCACAGAATGGTAGGGGTTGGAAGGGGCCTTTGGAGGTCATCTAGTTCAACCCCCCTGCCAAAGCAGGTTCACCTAGAGCAGGCTGGAGCCGAATGCATCCATGTGGCTTTTGAGTATCTCCAGAGGAGGAGACTCCACAACCTCTCTGGGCAGCCTGTTTCAGTACTCTCTCACCCTCAAAGGAAAGAAGATTTTCCTCATGTTGAGACAGAACGTCCTGTATTCCACAGTGTTCCAGCAGGCACCACTGAGAAGAGTCTGACCCCATCCTCTTTATACCTGTCCTTTAGATATTTATAAGCATTAATAAAGTTAATGGTTTAGTTGTTGCTAAGCAGTGCTTATACAAAGGCAAGGACTTTTCAGCTTCTCATGCCCTGACAGGGAGTAGGCTGGGGGTGCACAAGAAGTTGGGAGGGAACACAGCCAGGACAGCTGACCCAAACTGTCCAAAGGGATATTCCATACCATATGATGTTATGCTCAGCATATAAACTGGGGGAGTTTGCCAGGGAGCAGCTGATGCTCAGGGACTGGCTGAGGATTGGTCAGCAGACGGTGAGAAATTGCACAGTGCATAATTTGGTGATTTATTATTATTGTTACTGTTGTTGATGGTTTTATTATTATCACACTTTCCTTTTCTGTCTTAATAAATTGTCTTTATCTCAACCCACAAGTTTTACCTTTTATTTATTTTTTTTCCCCAGTTCTCTTCACAATCCCACTGGAAGGGAGTGAGCAAATGGCTGTATGGTATCTAGCTGCCTGCCAGATTAAACCACACCACTTCCCATCAAAGCCTGGGCTGCTGTACTGTATGGCATTGGTGTTTCCAAGAAAGCCACTTCTGGTTTTAATTCATTACTGAAGCAGTGCAGCAATGTGGCGATAAACCCCTTTTTGTAGTGGAGTTCTTTTCTTACAGAAAAAGGATAAAACCAGGCTCCAGATTACCCAAGAGCATTGAGAAATACTTCAAAATATATAGCCCCCGTGGACCAAATGTTTTACCTGAAAGGCATTTTTTAAAGTTTAGTGTAAACAATTGTACACAATGCTAAAATTTACACTGACAACATTCATTTGAATATGTAAATTAGAGTTGATATAAGCTGTATTTCATATGTAGCATGTCAGAAAAACAATAATTTCTGTAAAAAGCAGACTGTGGATATAGAAAATCAGCAAAGCCCGAGCTGCACATTTCTGCAGTAAGCTTCTCAAGTCAGTGGAAAAAACTGCCACTGTGGAGCTCTTGTTGACTTTATTGCTTATATGTCCCAGTAAAGAGATGATTGCCTTAATATAATTCAAATTAGCTAAAGGCAGTGTGTAATCTATTAAAAGACACCTTGCATTAAACCAACTGGCACTAGTTTAAATAAACACAAGCCTTACCTTTCATTATACAACTCTAACCATTTTATTTCTAATCAAAAAGTATTGGCTTTCCTACTTTACTTTCCCTATAGCACCATGATTTGTGGATGGAAACTAACCATACTACTTTGTTGGGTTTTTTTCCCCTATCTCTTTTCCTTAAAATGCATGTTATGGGTCTGATTTCAGCTGAATATTTGACACTGCTTGCAAAAATGAACTTACACATGGCATTATCAACGTGGGCGTCCTGCCATTGCATTTGGACATGTACTCTTTCTTTGTTACAGGTTTGGCTGATCTTAATTGCACGGTTAACTCCAGGTTTCAAGGAAGAAAATTCCTAAAACCTGACACAAACAGAAGGATGAGGTGCAGTTTTTATTCACATCTTAGTGACTACTGTCATTCTGTACTGCCAATTCAATAGCGATCCACTAGCAATAATTGTCCAAATAATTTCTTACCATGAATTCTGCTGTGATCATGTGTCAATGTCAGACTTCAAACCTACCTGAAAATCTTTGCAAAGCTTGATTGATTATATTACTTTTGTGGGGTTTTTCTCTTTTAGATTTTTATTATTTATCTTGCTTATCTTTTATTACTGAATGCTTTGTGTCCTTGTTAGAACTGCCTTGAAAATGGTTATTTTTATAAAATGTTTCCTGATGAACAATTTCTGACTCTTAGTTTTATGAAGGCCTAAGAATAAGATCTTGAAGTATTCAGAAGAACCAAATGAACAAGAAGTATGTATTAACTTCTTCAATAGAAGTCTAAAACTGAAAGATGAATATCCAGGGATGGCACTGGCCCTGTGAGCACAGAAGTCCTTCTCTTTTTGGGTAATTAACTATTAACTAAGAAGTGGAAAAGCCACGGATGCTAAGAGTAGTTTCATGCAGTTTCCTATTGTGAAATCAGACACATTTTCTATATAATAATCATACGGATCATAAAGTATATTTTCATACTAATCTTTAAGCGATCATGAGCTTAAACCCTTGAGGGAAGGGTCAGATAGATTTAAGATTAGACTACATAGAAAACCCCTCATCATTCAGTTTCCAAAACTGATTCTGGAAGAATAACCTAGAAGAGAATGAAAAGGAAAAAGTTTTTTCATCACTGATGGATAATATAGGTAATAGAATTGCCTGTACATTGGTTTGTATTATTGAAACAGATCTCTGAGACAGCATGACACCCATTCTCACAGGATCTCAAGAGCTAGAGTCCACACTGCAGCCATAGGTGCTACATAAAGTCCTTGGGGACATCAGTAGAGGATGTTTTATCTTCTGGCTTCCAACCAGTCTTAAGTTCAAGCTACACTATAATGTCAAGATATTGACAGTTATATTTTTGCTGATTTTTGAGTGACTGTTTTTTAGGCTATTTTTCTACCAAGGTCTACTCCTCCCATCAGTATAAATCCTTCATTTCTTCAGCCACAATGAGATATTCTATAAGAATTGTCACTCAGGTTTCCTGACTCTAGACAGTATAGCAATTAGCAAAATGGAGTAAAATTGCATATTACCAGCCAAACTGCAGCCAAGAGCGGTAATAACTGTCCAGGTTCTAAAATCTGAATTTGACTAACTTCCTTCTTATATAATTACATTGTTACACATTGCTCAATTTGCTAATTGACTACATAATTTGTTTGACATACATATACACATTAATCAGTAGTCTTGCTATGCTTTGTCGCAGGCATACCTGCGATGTTTGGTAATATCCAAGCTTGAAAGGATATTTTGAACTGCAATTGTGTGTGTGCATTTGTATGTTTATGTATGGTTATATGTATGTTTATATATGGTCATGTATGTTTATATATGGTTTTCATCAAGTGCACGTCATTCCTTTGAGCTGCAGGCATTTTATTTTCACTAACCTGTTAGTGTTAGCATGATTTATCGTCATTCAGCAGTCCTCAACACAGGAAATGTCCTAGTAGTTTCCCTGATTGTTGTCATATCATTTTTATGATCAGCTGGGCCTGTGACTACAGCACCAGGTATGGCCCAGAAAAACAGAAAAGTAAAACACTAAAAGCACTTTCTCCAGTGTGCAGACTGCAGCCTTCAGAATTTGAATCAGGCACCTAAATGCCATCTAAATCCCATTTTTTTACATACTTTCTGTACTGTCCCCAGACTATAGTAATTTTGGCCTGAGATTTGGGCAGCAAATTGGAATATTAATAAATATTCCTAAAAGGATTGTTGAAGGGCAGAAAGGAAGTAGAGAAGGAAAGAGCAGAAGATGACAAGAGATGTGAGTAAAAGCAATGAGTTTGGGGGACACGTTACATAATGAATAGTTCACATCAAATGAGTGAGTATGGAGACAAAGGGTGATGGGAGGTAGGATGAGAAAGGAGACACACAACAGAAGAGTAAACTGGCAGCAGGAGAGGGAAGACTGTTGGCTATACAGATTCATGCTTCATTTATTCCAAAAGCTGAAATACATGAAGGTTAATATTACATTTACAGGAACTGAATGTTTGTTTGAAAACTAGACTGTCTATGCCTCTGCCTTAGAGTTTCACTGTATTTGATCAATCATTTAAAATATACTTTTCTAAAGGTGTGTATTCATAATAGTCTGAATATGTTGCACCTCAGTTACAGCAATATTGACTGATGTAATTAAAGTTGATTTGCTGTGCTGTGAATATATGAAGAGCCATTAATGCTAATACTATGAAAAATGAGGTCATAGGTATTCCAACCAGAGATTTTTAATCTCAGTCCCTTGGTGTCTCGGTTCCCTCATCTCTAAATTGATGACAGTGCCTATATGTGAAATTGAATTTATTAATGTTTATGAAGCAGTAACACACTCCGATGATAAGTGTTGTAGAAACATTTATGAGGAAATTGAGAATTCCTTCTCCAGACCAGGCTTTCAGTTTTACAGAGAAAGAAAGGGAGAGGACCAGGGGGAGGAGGCCATGCAATGGACAACAAAGAGAACACAAAATTTTGAAAAGATATGTGAAATAGAGTTGTTTTTTTTGTGGAGACAGGGATCCTAAGGAGAATAGAGGTAATTAGATAATACATCACAAGGCATACATACAACAGGGATGAATTAAGATTACAGTGGATACCTTTATTCTAGTCAAAATTCTTTCAGTGTTTGATTTTTCAAGAAGGGAAGGGAAGGGAAGGGAAGGGAAGGGAAGGGAAGGAATAGTTCCATTTGCAAGGGACATACAATGATCATTTAGTCCAACTTTTCTGTGTTGTCCAAATACCTCTTTAATACTGACTGGCTTGGGGCATTGACCATCTCTCTAGGAAGCCTGTTCTGGCATTTGATTACCCTCTTGGTAAAGAAATGCTTCCTAATGTCCACTCTTAACCTCCTCTGACACAGCTTTGAACCATTCCCACTCATTCTATCACTGGACACCAGGAAGAAGACATCATCACTCCCTCTCTACTTCCCTCCTCAGGAAGCTATGGAGAACAACCAAGTCACACCTCAGCCTCCTTCTCTCCAAACCAGAGTCTTCTAGCCCTTTCACCATCTTTGTTGCCCCTCTCTGGTCTCACTTGAATACCTTCACATATACTTAAATTTGGGGCCTAGAACTGCACACAGCACTCAAGGTGAGGCTACACAAACGCTACATATAGCATGATAATCACCTCTTCTGACCAGCTGGTTATGCTGTGTTTGGCGCACCCCAGAATGTGGTTTGCCCTCTTGGATGCCAGGGCTCATAGTTGACTCATATTGAGCTTGCTGTTGACCAGCATCCCAGATGCCTTTATGCAAGACTCCTCTCCCAATCTATACTTGTGCCTAGCATTACTCCAACCCAGATGCAGAATCCGACATTTGTTTGCAAATTTCATAACATTGACAATTGTCCAATCTATCTAGATCTCTCTGCAAGGGGATAACTGAAGTTATCTACCTATCTATATATCTATCTATATATATTGTATATATATATATAATGATAGCTGAAATGAGTGGTTAAGTTGATGACTTACCACTGTTACCATTTAAGTGGTAACATGATAGATTTATATTCTGTTACTGGTTCCATTAGTGGGTAACTGATGTTTAGTAAAACACTGGTAATCATTTTGTCTCAACTGTCCTGACTGATAGTTGGACAAAATTTATTATTTTCTTCCTAAAATACTATAAGAAATCCTATATGAGACTGCTAACTAATACCATATTAAATACATTGAATTTTCTAAATTCATGCTGAAGCTAAATGTTCATTCATTTATATTTTAATTTATTCTAATGAAGAAAAGCATTAAGTGCCTTATCTCCTAGTCTCAGCTTCCTTTGTTTTTGGAACGGGTTATGCTCAGTCCTATGTTATTCATTTGGAAAGATGATAGGTTGCACAGAAATTGTGATCGGTGTCTCTCTGCTCCCAGTTTCTTGTTCTCCTCTGTTCCAAAATGCCCATGGCTGCAGACCCTTAGTTCTGTCACTGCCCTAGAGTGGGTCACTCACAACCACAGTCACTCAGAGGTGTCCACACCCCAGGACGAAGTCCACCTGTGGACCACAGTCCCTCAGGGTTGTCCTTGCTGTGGCATGAAGGGCTTCTTTCCAAGAGTGCATCTCTGTACAAGTCCTCAGTGATGTCTCCTTCCGCCTATTTCCTCCATGCTTTTTTCATGTCTCCACTGTTTTGTTTATCCTCCCAGAAGTGCTAGGTTCTCCTTGGACTGGCAGCAGACTTGGGACATGTTGGGTTTTTAGGTCCATTTCAGGTCAGCTCCTAGTTCCCTCCACATGGGTCACCCTCCAGAACCCTGCCACCAAGACCCTGCAAGGTATGACCACAAGACAGATACTTATATAAATGTGTTATCTACAGAACTTAAAGCCAAAGGAGATTATGAGAATAGTTTTTCCTTACCTCACTGGCCCACTTCGTGATGCCTTTTCTGAGGAATTGTATTATTTCTATTTGACCATAGACCAACAGGTTGGACAGCTTGTCCACACCTTCATAAAGTACGATTATTAGATATCTGAATGAATTGTCTCTTTCTGCCAGGTTTCATCTCACTTCTTGCTAACACTGCTGTGTTTTTCTCACTTAAGACTATTAGAAATGAAATTGAAAATATAAGGTTAAAAAGGGAAATAGTAAATTGCACACACAATAAACATCAGGGAAGGAAGCAGAAGCAATAAATCAAATATAAACAGATGATACAAGCAATCTGACAGATTAGTATGTACAATTGTGTTTCTCTAAAGATGTCTAATGTATCCTGGAATGAAAAATCAATCATCTACAAAAACAATCTAGTATAAAATTTCTACAATTATGACAAGGGTATTAGACCTTTATTTTTCCCCTGAAAATTGGTGCAGAATTAAAAAAAATATCCTTTGTAGAAATATGTATTACTGCCCAGGAAATGAAAATCAATTCATTAGGTCTAGAAGAATCCAATGTATTCACAATCTAGAAGCAATTCCTTGTTCCCACAAACAGAACCTCTTTGTCCCTGGTAGGGAAACTTTGATTGATTTTGCAAGAGAGAACCATGAAGCACTTAACCAATGGGCCACAAGAACTACCTTGTTAGGACTCTAGTAGTGTTTTGGTCTTCTGTTATCAAATGTGTATGTTACAGAAATATTTTCCAAAGCTTCAGCCTCTAGTGAACTGCAGTTTTCAGATGGCCTTTGCAGTGCCCTGATGGATTTAGGGCTCAAACCTGACTCCCATCATAAAGACTGGTCTCTGTGCCTCACTTATATTGATCTCATCTGTCTCTAACCCCTGTGACCAAACCACTTTCTGAAGTTGCTATTCAAATGCTAATGAAGAGCAATTATGAGCCTAATGTTGCAGACTGCGTTAGGTATCTAAAATTTACGCAGAATTAATCCAGACCTTTCCCACCTTTGTGGCTGTTGAAAATCCTGCCAGCCAGACTCATTGATGGCATATTGGCACAGCAGGCTGCAATCATTCTCACTGAGTTTTTTCAGCTTTAAATAAATTCTTGAATAATTCTTTGAAGAGAAAATCTTCTAACTCGTGCTGTCATTTTCTAGTTAGTAGAACACAATTTGATGTTGACAAATGCAGGATATTTTCTCATAATATGTACTCATAGGTTAATAATTTGATAATAAAATCCATAATCTGTTGATTGTATCACATTAACAGATTTTAAAAAAATCAGTGCTACAAAAGGTGATGTCAAATTAATTATGTGTATGAGATAATTAATGGAAGAATCCATTTCAGCAGTGAATTATTGATTTGGACATGCAATTAAGAAATACATTAAGTTCTTTAATGTAATTTATTTTTAAGGTTTCCATATTCAAAAGGAAAATATCTAATAATAATTACCAGGTTTTATACCTGAAATATTCTTATATGCATGGTTTGCCTGTATGATGGCATTCTGTATTTCCTGAAATATCTAGGTAACTAAGATATTATCTAGATATCTAGATAACTAAGAATTTGTAGAAACAAAAAAAAAATCTATAAAAATATGTAAGAAGACAGAGGTGATAAAAATGCATCATTTTTTCTGTGGTATTACACTTTAAAATTGATAAAACTAGATACCGGTGAAGAAAGAAGATGAAGAAAATATGTTTATTAAAACATAAATTTAAAAAAATTGTATAATAATATATTAATATTTGTGAGGAGACAATAGAAAATTGTTAGCCAAGTTTTGCAATTTTTCTTAGATTGAGCATTCAAAGATTGTCATTTACATTCTGTACCCTTTCAGTGTACAAATTTAATTTTTCAGAAAATTTTAGATGAAATTTTGGTGATTAATTCTGATGTAATTAATAAACATTGAATCATTCATAAATACTTAGTAAATTAAATCAAGCTCTCTCTCCTACAGTTACTTAATTCCCTCATTTTAGTGCCATTTCAACCTCTTTACAACTGAGTGTCTAGGGGAATTTCAAGTTATAATTGTTGGTTTTCTGCAAAGACCAACAGCTTCAGTCATGTCTATATTATATGACATGACATCGGGAGGTGCAAATTAAAGTAGGAGAAAGTTAACCATCTCGACTTTCAGTTTCAATGTTTGAAGTCATCAAATTGACCATCATGTTGAGAATTAGATGAAAAACAGTTTTTCTGCCAAGACAGTTTGAATAACAGCTGTGTTCAGATAAAACAACATTACATGAAGGAAAGAGTATTAACAAGAAGAAACTAAAAGCATGTGTCACAACAGTACTTAAAAATTATTGGAATTTTTTTGTTGGTGAAGAACAACAAGAACTAGGAGCATAGATCAGAGCCCATGTCTCTTCTTTCCACAGCAAGAGCTATAACTAGTGGGCTGTAGAGTAAAATTCTCTTTTTCAAGTCAAATAAATCTTAAATTGTTTTCTGCAAAGAAACTGCCTTCAGCAGACTAGCTTGATAATGGCACAATAAGAAGGCAACTCAAGATAACATTTTTAGGAGTTGAGAGATGTGAATGTTGATCCTTAAAAAGAAGAAAATGATACCTTGGAATCCATGATACCAGACTGGTATGCCATCAGGGAATGATTCTGCCTCTCCAGTATGCTTTCTCCTTTTGTTTTGAATATTTATGTTGTTGTTAATACTCCTAAAGGTCGAAGCGGCTCTTTTCATAGAAAACTGATATCCTGACAACTTGGTATTCTGTCTTATTGCTACAAGCATGTCTGTTAGTGGATTTAGTTCAGTTTCTGTAGAAAAATATGATGTGCTCGCTGAAGTATATCATGTCATGGAATGCAAATACATAGAATGCATAGATTTGATAATTCCTTGTGAGAGGTATTTGGATAACTTCATATAGAGTAAAAAATAAAATGTCTTATATAAAATATTTACAAATCCATACAGCATGAGGTTTTAAAAATACAGAAGGCTCTATCCTGCCTTCAGAACAGAACTATAAGGTATTGAGTTGAACTGAGTGTCTGCAATTTTTTCCACTGCAATCACTAGAATGAAGACGTGAATGCAACTGGATAAGTACTGTGAAAGGGCAAACAATTAACAAATTGACAAATGAACAAATTAAGGAACAAAACCTGACAAATAAACCAATCGGTAAACTGGAAAACTGACAAATTGGCAAATAGCTTGGTTAGAAGGGAGACATGCTTGAAGTTTATTAGAAATGGCAGCTTAGGTACTGTAGGTTGCAAAAATTGATTCAAGATCGTTTCAAGCACTGAGTGGTAGTCTGAGTTTTGCTGAGATGTGAATGAGAAAAAGACTGAAGTGTAAAACTAGGAATAAGGACTTGTACATTCTATAATCAAGTCACGTGAGAATTAAATATTAGCCAAGAGCTTGGTAATCTTTGGAGAAAAAGCTACTACCTTATCTTTATTTAAAAGCTACTACCTTATCTTTGTTGTAAATAGCATTTTGATAAAGATAAACACCTATCCCACACACTTCAGTATGCGGTAGGTAAATAGTGGACTGGATATCATGAGTAGCTCCTATGTGAAGTATGCAATGGTGTTTAGCAAAAGACTGCTTTACAGGAAAAGTTTGCCCTCTATTAGCAATCCTCGGGCACCATCCTGAGCACACATGATAGAGTTTGGAGATAATGTGATCCATATCACCTTTTATTTTAGGTTGCAGCTTTTAAATTCTTCGATTATTTGTCCATGTGGTGGGTTGACCTTGGCTGACTGCGAGTCACTCACTCTCCCCTCCTCAGCAGGATGAGGAGAAAATAATGTGGATAAATTCATGGACTGAGATAGGACAGGGAGACTGTTTACCAGCTACACTTACTGGAAAAACAGACTTGACTTGGAGAAAGCTAATTTAATTTGTTCAAAAATTAAAAATAGAGTAAGATGGTGAGAAACAAAGAAAAAACTAAAATGAAAACCATTTTCCCCCCACCTACTCCTTTTCCCAGCCTTAACTTTACCCCTTAATTTCTGACTCCTCTACTCCTTCCCCTTCCTCAAGCAGTGCAGGGGGGATGGGGAATGGAGATTGCCATCAGACGATAGCAGTTCCTCTCTGCTGCTCCTTCCTCTGTACACTTTACCTCTGCTCCAGCAACAGGTCCTTCCGATGGGATAGTCCTTCTTGAACTTCTCAAAACTGGGTGCTTCCCATGGGGTGCAGTCTTTCAAGGACTGCTCCAGGATGGGTCCTTTCCATATAGTACAGTCATTCAGGAACAGACAGCTCCAGTGTGGCTCTCCTAGAGGCCACAGCTCCTGCCAGAAAATCTGCTTCTGTATGGGCTCCTCTCTGTAGGCCACAGCTCCTGCTAGGAGTCTGCTCCTGTGTGGGCTCTCCATGGGCTGCAGCTTTCTCCATCTGCTGTGGCATGGGGTCCTCCACAGACTGCAGTATGAATTAATATTTCCAGTATAGTCCTCCATGGGCTGCAAGGGGACAACCCATGTCACCATGGTCATTTCCAGAGGCTCCTGGGAATCTCTGCTCTGATGTATGGAGAATTTTCTCCTCCACCACCATTCTGCAGTCAGGGTTGTTTCTCTCATACTCTTCTTGCTGTCCCTTCTCACACCTTCAGTGCGTTGTTTTTTACCCTTTAATAAATATGCTGTCACAGAGACACCACCAGCATTGCTGATGGGCCAGTGGACAGTGGCCAAACAGGTCCAGTAGCCTGAGTTCATTTTGGAGCTGGCTAGAACTGGCACTGTCTGTCATCACAGAAGAACCCCTGGCCTCTTCTAGCAGAAGCCAAGGGGCTCTGCTTATGCAGTTCCCCCACCACCAAAATCTTGGCATGTAAATCCAATACAGCCTAAAGCCACTGAACAATACCACCATAGCTGGGAAAATACTGGATGGCTCTCAAGGCAGGTGTTTTCTCCAGGTACTATATCACACCATGGGCTCTGGGTTAATTATTGTGTCTCTATTGGCTTAAAAAACTGTATAAGACCATAAAAAAACTGAGAAATGGGTCTTGAAAAGCTATACTCCCTAAGGGAAAGATATGATTTGCAGTTAATGCAGATGATCACACTAAGTTTAGTAAGGGAGAGAGATTGTTTAAACATTGGAATGGGCATTATCTAAAGGCAAAAATTATCTACAATCAGCACCTCATATATTATTTTTTTCCTTTTTAAAAGTTAATTTCTACTACTCCTAGCCAGAGAAAAAAAAGTAATTATCAAGCTTAAAAAGGATAATTAAAATATAAAATGTGTAGAGGAAAACATAAATTACAAAAAGGTATGTTGTAAAAAAAGTGATGATAAATATTCAGAGGATAAAATTACACCTAAAACTTACCCTTTCTCTGCCACAACCTTCTCAGAACAGTAAACTACATGTTAGGTGACCTCTAGGGCAGTACTGGTCATAGATACAGCAGATCTGTCTTCACACTTAGTAATGTCTGATCTATGTTTGGGTGATTATGGTAGTTTCTTAAAAGAACATGAATGTTCTGTAAAAAAATCATGTGACAAACCTCAGGAATATTTTAAAATAGTAGATGCACTGCAGAAAGATGTTGACATGGAATAAAAAACAGAAGTCTGAAAACACTATTCCAAAACACTACTTCCAGTTTCATGGCTTTTTCATGCCTTCCTGATAATTACCTTAACTAGAAGGAAATGGACGATATCCACAGTTATACATAGTGATACAATGCCTTACTTTCAGGGACTGAACTCCTACTTTCTGGCCCTTCTGTTGAAAGTATTGGCAGAATAAGACACTGCTAAAGGCAGATGGAAAAATGCTAAATGGAGAGTTGTTTCAGCCTGCTAGTAAGAAAAGTAGAAAATGAAGAATAAATCCAGTTGACACAATAAAGCAAGCGCTATGAATGCCCTTCCTTCATTTTCTCTGCAAAGGAACTAGTATCAAGATCCCGAGGGCACTGATGGCCTTTAATGGTCCTGAGAAGCCTCAGCTTGGGACCCTCACACCCATATCCCCTGGTCTGGGAGCCCCATTTGAGCTCAGCATTGGTCCATCAGTCCCTGTTGGAGATACACTGTATGTTTACCAGCCTTCATCTCAAGCTGCATTGCATCTTTCCCTGGGCCTGGCTACAGGCATTGCTGATCCTGACCCCGAATCATCAAGAAAATACTGAGCCCTACCATCCTGGAGCTATGTGTGGCACTGGGTACCCTCACTGGACTGGATCCTGATTCCCACTCATGGGATGATATATCCCATCTTGGCCTCTGTCTATCCCTGTTCCCAGGGAGGTGCCTGATGCCCAAGGCTGTGGCTGCCTGATGGCTGCCCTGCTCCTGGCTGGAGACTGGGACAGGCCCTTGTGGCCAGGCCTTCCCCCAGCTGGTTGCCTTGTCCATGTTGGCTACCACCTCTCTGCCCTGGGGAGCAGCTGGCCTGTGCCATAACCGGACAGTTTGATATCCTTAGTTCCTATATCCCGACTAAGGTGAGATGTTCCCTAAGCTCTTTAATTAAGGCAGAGCTGGGCATACACAGAAGTAGGCTTTTA
Organism: Nycticryphes semicollaris; assembly: GCA_013400055.1. Classification (NCBI taxonomy): domain Eukaryota; kingdom Metazoa; phylum Chordata; class Aves; order Charadriiformes; family Rostratulidae; genus Nycticryphes; species Nycticryphes semicollaris. Next base: position 91,140 of record VXBJ01007632.1, read on the forward strand.
GTAATACGGATATTATTAATTTTTTTAAAGGGTGTTTGTGGGATCCATTTACCATGTGGGTTGGTAGCAAGTGACCCAAAGATAACCCGAAAATAATTTCAGATTAGGTCCCTCAGTTTCTTTTGACCCTGTCTTTAGGTGACTAAGTTCCCATCTGGATACTAGCGTATTGCTATTTTTCAATTTTACTTTTTATGAAACGTAAAACTATTGTTTGGGTTAAAGAAAAACAATCTGGTAAATGAAGAGAAGCCAAGAATGAGGTGTGACAATTGGTTTATTTTTCATCAGATATCACACATGTATCAGGATGTATATGATGATATTTGAGAACTGAATCACTTGATTTCCAAGTTTTATGATTTTGACTTTACTATTCCTTAGAATCAGGTGTTTAGAAGGGGGAGTTTGAACTGCTCTCTTTTGGTCCATGCTGCCATATAGTTTATATGCTCCGAGTCTACCATGCTGTGAGAACTGTGAGGAACGTTTGAGTGCTTTGCTGCTGTTAGGACTATGTGCATGACGTGACTGTGACATGTATGTACTGTGTCCTCACCTATGCATGCATCAGCCTTCTTGAACCATAGCTGACATGGGAAAAAATGAGTGCAGAAGTCAAAAGGACAAATGATGTATTTCAACTATTTTCCAATTTGGTACCTGTCTTTCAATAAACACATAGCAACACAGAGCTAGATTCCTGGTTTATCTGGGTCAACAAAATCATACCAGATATTGAATGATCAAGAACTTCTATTTAATGAAAAGATAGGTATTGGCTCCATTGAGTAGATAGTTACTGATATAAGTTTCAGCAGTATTGCTGTAACTTATAACACTGGTGGGAGCTGAAGAAGAATCACACCTATAAAAGAGTATGGAACAGGACTTCTTCAGGTTTCTTTAATGACTTCTGTCTGTATCAATTATGAGCTCTGATTTGGCATTGCTATCATATATCTCTCCTCGAAAGCATACATATCTGAAATAAATTTAGACTGTAGTAGAATACACTGTATTCCTGTCAAGCACTTTATCTCCCAATAAGAAAATAACCTAATCATGCAGTATAAATGTTCAGTTACTCAAAACGTATGACAGATGACTCAGGGAGGGAAACAATATGATTATTCTTTCATTAGTGCACAATAGAGTGCTGAAAAATATGATTTGGTTTCTCCTGACTGGAATATTTAAATATTTTAGAACCATGCTTGATGGCAACATACCATCCTAAATAAATGTCTGTCCTGAGAGCCAGAACCTTATTTCAATTGCTCCAGCAGGTATTTGAATTAATTATATTGAATTAAGTGAAAACATTTTAATTATTCCTTGTGTAATTGAACAGTCTTCCCTAAGAAACAAGGTATAAATATAAAGAGAATCTGTTATATGAAAAAGACCAAACCAGAATCTAAGTTCTCCAAGGGTTTTAGCCTACAGTTGTCCTTCTATGATACTTTCTACTCTTACATTAACCCCAAAAAACCAAACCCAGATCCCGGCATTTTATTATTAAATACATCTAGAGTAAAAAAAATCTACTTCATGTGCATAAATAACATTGTTATAGCCTTAACCACAGGTGTGAACTCTTCTCAGCTTGAGAAGGAGAAAAGCCACAATCACACTGAAAAATTAACCACCAGTTTATACACTTACCTGAATAGGGATATCTTCTTTTCCTTTTTTTTTTTTTTTAAATCATATCACTCAATGGGGAAAAAGCCATCAAATTTAGTAAGCTAGTGAAAGCATAAACAAGAACCTGTTGATAGAATGATAACCTGCATTTTGTCTTGGTACACAGTCTTCATACTTCTTCTCTAACAAATCTTTAATGCAAACTATATAAAAAAAATTACATTAAAAATGCTGGAATCTCACATTTTCTTAAGCTGCACCATTACTGTTCTGCTTTTCAGAAACTCATAATCTTTGCTGAAATGTAACAGAGCTTCATCAAAACTACTCTTCCCACATATTTTGAGAGAAGAGTGAATGCTGTTCACCTCTCTGAAACAACAGATACCTTGCATTTATACTGAAAAAAGTATCAGAGAGACAGAGATGCAGACTCTGCAGCCTTGTAGGATAATAAGCAGGCTTAAGAAAAGGATGGCACTTCAGAAACATTCTGAATTTCATATTTTCTACTGCTAAGTGGTTAACAATACACCGGCATTCAGTGCATTAATTGTTGATGCTATGTGTTTCAGATCCCATTCCACATTGATTTTCCAGTCCAGCACAGGTGCCTAACACAATATTCTTGGTCCTCTTCCAGTGTCCTGTTGTTTGAAAGTTTCAGTATCTAATTTTTAGGCAAACAAGTCCCTTTTTGGATCTGACTCTTTAGGACAGAAAGAATCTTTCTGTCTTTAAAACAAAAAGGCATACCCTATTCTTCACACTTACTTCACTCTTCATCAATTTTATCAACATCTCTGTGATAACTGAAATAATTGGAATTTTTGCCTTTGACTTCAGTGGGAGAAGAAGGATGGGTTTGGTTGCAGTGATATCCACAATTAAGTAGAACATTTTTCCTTGAAGCCAAATTGTTTCTCTGGGAGATATCCCAATTAAAGAAATACTCCAATGAAATGTGCCCCATTTAAAAAGAGATGCCAGTACTTCATCCTTCACCTTCATACAGGGTAAGACTAACAAATGTAACACAGGATTAACGTCAAATGAACTGTTTAGTCTTCTAGATGAGTACAATAGTTTTATTCTTTTATTCAATTGTCCTTTGTTAGGTTAATTGGTTCAGAGATGAATATACATTCCTGATAGAAGCTTGCATATTTTCCAGTGTTTCCTTGACTGTAAGATGATCTTATTTGCCCTCTCTGCTAACTCTTTTGTGTAAACTGCCAAGCAGTTATTGATGATTTTTTTTTTGAAGCTGCCATTGCAAGAACTGTAATGAATTGCTCTTTTGCAAGGTCATATATCAACTCAACGATCTCCAGTTATAAAGACTGTTTAAATCTGTCATTAACATACTGGGTTGCCTAAGAATCATGCCCTCTGTGCATTCTTACCCTTTGTCCTTTAACTTATGAATTTTCATTATTGTCAAAAAACATAGGAAAACGCATTTTGAGAAATCAGCCTTTATAACTCCTGGTGATAAAAAAAGACAAACGGGTCATGGAAGAAAAGTATGTGGAAACCTCAATTTGCATTATTGACTGCCACTATCTCAGAAGACTCACTTTAAAGTGACCGACAGCTTTTTTCCTGGTAGCAGTATGTAAATGAAGAGTGTATTGAGGTTATTCACTAGTTTTCCCTCACACAAAGTCAAATGTCATTGTGCTGGATGTCAGGAAGAGCAGACAGGTACATGCTGTCCTTTTCATCTATGTACAGTCATCGAGGATTTATAATTAAAGTGACTTTAGAGCTTGCCAATGGCTACTAGTGTATCTACAAGATTTTCCTTATTATAGGCTTCATCAACAGGAGATTCAGCTATTGCTTTCTTCTAGGGCTTCTCTGATTTAGTAAATAAACGAAACAAAACAAAAAAAAGACTTCCCAAAACTTCATCTATCAGAACAGGCAAGTGAAAGTACTTGGAGAAATTGCCAGTATTCTTGCTTCAGCACTGACCTAAGGCACAAACTATAGAATAATCATAGTTGTAAAAAACCTTTCTATTTTCCCACATTACTGTTGACTGCTCTGGAAGACAAAAAGGATGTCAAGATGAAAGAGGAAGTGGTAGGGAAGCAAAATAAGCAGAATCTCTTTAAGAATGAGAGAAAGGGAGACTGGACTATTAGATTTCTGTTTTGAAAGAGTAGCAAACTGTCATTCATATTGGCGGAAGTTGGTTATTATAATGTTGATCCCATCCCTGGTGGCCTATGGACAGTAGCCTCCCCTTTGTTACTCAAAAATTTCCTTTTTTTTTGCTCTCATAAGAGAATATGATTTACATGTCTGTGAATGATGGATGAAAGAAGAAGGAAGAATGGTGGGAATATAACAAGAGAAAATGTGGTTTGGATTGCTGCAAATATCCTGGCTATTGAGATACTGTAGGACCAGATACTCTAATTGGACACACTAACTAGCCACAGACACGTTAGAAAATACCATTTCCATGCATCAGGAGTCAAAACCATATAAATTTCTGGCCCTCATAATTCATCCTGTTCATTTAGACCTAATATACTTCAATTCTGAACTGCCAGAATCTGAGGAAAAGTTTTTTCACTAGGTGCGAAGTGCAATGTAATAACAGGTTGCACAGAACATTGTCCACAGTGGTTTTGTAATCTCTACTTTTGAAGATTTTCAAGGACACTGCTAGACATATGTGTGGATGACCTGATACAGTGTTGGTGGCAGTCCAGCTTCTAGTAAGGGGCTGGACTAGATGTCTTTCAGAGGTCACTTCCAACGAATGCTTCTATGATTTTGCAAGTGTGTAGGCACAGTTGGGAATGAACTTACAGCAGTCAGTACTCTTAATTGAATTGTTCAGTGGCCTATCTTGTCCGTATTTTCTTTTAATTTATGAGTTGGATTTTTTGAGACAAAGAGATGGTTTGTTGGTACATGAGTTGGGTCATGCCTTTAGAGCTGGGTTATACCATGTGTCTTTAGAAACAGAGGACAATTCCTGTCATATTGTATTTATATGCTAATAAAAATGTAACCTGTTGAGGTCTTAATCTTTTCAGAAGTTTTCTGATGAAGACAGATCATTATAGTTGTTAAGGAAGGACAAACAAAGTCCTTTATAAAAAGGTAGTTCATGCAAAAACTGTTTTGAGGGAGGTACAACTAACGCTGTTATAAGCGTTTTCATGAATGTGCACTACATGGATCTCTGATGCTCTAGAAGTATCCTAGAACCTGCAGTTTAGAGGGAAATGAGCATTCCAGCCAAAGGCAGTCTTCAGCTGCCCTACAGTAAAGTATTTTAAGTGTAAATTCTAAGCTCATGGTCTCATCTCTTCCATTGCTGTATCTTAGCAGTGAAAAAAACAATAATTCATTGTCCAGTTAATATTAAGAACAGATATGAATCTGAGGGTTTTAAGCAGCCAAAAAAAAAAAGCATGGTTCTCTTTACGTAAATAAAATTCACTAACCATAATTTGTTCTACTTACTTTTTATATATAGAAAGTAATAGTAAGTTAACATATGCTTGTAAAAGTAGTCTCTTCAAATCTCATAAAGAGCTAAATAAGCATGGGCTAATTTTAGCACCCAGGTAGGAAAGCTTCAGAAAATTTATATGTTTCACAGCAAATGAAGCTGGCCATTTAATGTCATTGCTCTCTAGTGCATTCTCTCCAGTGAGCTGGATGGCACTAAGACAAATAGTATTTTTTCAGATATATAAAAAAAAACCCGTCTAAACTCTTTCAAACTACTAAAGATTCCAAGACTCATTTAATTAAATTATTAATTTGCATACATTGGCTAAAATCCAAAATAAGTAATTTTAGCTTTCTTATATAAATTCTTCCCATAATTTCACTGGGTGAGGTATACTTCATCATTATCTGCTCTACAATTCCACACAATGTTGACATGCCTTGTTTTAGAATACTTGTAAGAATAAGAAAAGATTGATTTTCTGAGCTAGAATTAAACTTTATGGTAGCTCAGTTTAAGTATTGTATTTTAGAATGAAACTAAAATGTTAGTCAATTTTGGTCCTATTTTCAGAAATTATACATCAACAAAAAGAATTATAGAAATAGCAAAGAATATTTAAAAACCATGTGACAACACAGTCAAATAAAAAGGTCCACTTTTTTTCAGATGGGGCTAATAGCAAAGATGCCACCCATTTAATAACAGGATTTTATTCTGTTGCACAATTGCATTTCATAACCACCAGGCTATGGAACCAGGGTTACTACTGTTTGTTTTTCTCTTGAACTTGTGAACCTGTATACTTAGGAACACAGATTTGATTCACACATCCAGATGTTTAACTTCAAGGCAGGCAACCGTAACACTTTCCTGTTTCAAGTGTCCACGAGAATTCAAAGTTTAAAGATTATGGACTCATTTGAGTGTAACGTGTGGAAAACAGGTATGTGGTAACAGAGTGTTCTTCGAGGTACTAGACTAAAAATAAACCAAAACTTAATATTAGGGATTGTTTTTAGATGAGAATTAAGATACTGTTTTGAATAGTGACAGCAATTTGAATGGTGGAAAAACATATGAAGAATTATGTCTCTTGATGGCAAATTTTAAATAAAAATGGATGTTTCTGAGTCATGATAAAATTTGTCATACACAATTTAAGGCAAGATAATACCAACATGGGTTGATTTCAAGAGTATTTGAGTGAGAAAAAGTGGTGATAATGAAAATTAATATTTTTTTTTATTTTAAATTCAAAGTAAATAAATGATACAAATAAGAATACTAAAATCTCTATCACTGCAGGACTTGCATTTTTCTGTTTCTTACTATTCAGGAGATCTTGAATGCATTAAGTACATTAGAATAGATCTCAAAGCTTATGTTTACAAAGGGGCAGTGAATCACATTCAGGGTTTCACCTGTCCTGTAAGCCTGTGGGACATGAACCATCTCCATCTTTGAATCTTTGTGGACATATTGACATACCACTTGAGAAACAGGACTAACTTTGGCAAATAAGAAGTCCTGTAAGGTTATATTTACGTTAAAAATTAGTACAGAACTGTAAGAGAAATTTTTCTAGAGTAAAACAGTATTAAAGACCCAATGTCCATTTTATCTGGCTTTTGGTGAGTTTTACTTTGGCTCTAGTCTTGTCCTATGAATTTTGTGTCCATAGCAGTTAGAGTGTACTAGTTGTACTCCAGTAGTCTATCTTCTAGTTCTGTTTGCTATGGAAAAAAATCCTTTGAAGCAAAGCTATTAAATGAGGTTGATCAGGAAATTCACTTGAAAAAATGAATCTACAACATGAAATGCTAACAAATTAAACACTAATGAATGACAACAGAGGTTATAGTTAGTATTCTAATTTATATACCTTTAAGACAAATACTTTCCAGACTGGAACACTGAACAGCTGCAGAACTGTCTGTATCTCATCATGTAGGTCCACAGTGAATAGGGGTAGGATTTATTCTAGCTGAGCTACCTATACTAAAATTAGATCCTCTGGGAATTTGAAACTTGCTTTAACTGT
>VXBJ01007632.1:98871-109448 GCA_013400055.1 Nycticryphes semicollaris
AAATAAAAAATACTTTTTTCTACATTTTTTCCTATACCCCCTCCAAATCAAGAGAGTTGGCAGCTCTATTGAGACTTGTGCACTGTCACTCAGCTCTTCAAAAAACAAACTGTGTAAAAAAAAAAATTAAAACCATTATCAATATGAACTATATTGAATAAAAATATAATTTTTAATTAATAAAAAGGAGATAAATTTTATAGAATCTAGGTGTTCAAATACGGGCATCAAGTCTCATGTCCATAAAGTCTCAATAGTTTAAACATAATATATAAGTGATAACTGATGTATTCTATCACTTAATTAAAGTCTAGTGATGTATATACATGAAAATAACTTCTATACTTATGAATATATGAATAAATATATGCTTACTTTTCTTCTCTTTCCAAAACACTGCTATTTTTATTAAGCAGAGGGGAAATAACTGCTGAATGTACTAGATGTAGCACATTCTCCAGTTAAACTTTTAATGAAACCAAATAATGATCATTCCTTAAGATTTTCCGTAGTCACTTATCTATTGAGTGATAAAGTGGTATTAATTGCATTTATATGCTTTAAATGAAGAACATCTATGGTTTTTACTGATGGTTTGCCAGCCAATTTACATTATAATGAATGAAATCTGAAGGATCTTACATATGGTGAAGAATTAATGTGGTCAATATGCAAATATACACATGAAGTTCTTGGTCTGAGATATTGTAAAATTAAACTTTAAAAGAAAGACAATGGAGGAAGCTATAAAACTTAATTAAAATTTGCATTTTATTAACCTGAATTCTAGAAAACTCAATGTCAATCAGTGTGTTCTACAGAAAAATTATTTACTTTTATTTGGCTTTATTTAACCATGTAACCTGGGGGGTCATCACATGAGCAAATTGAAATCACTTTAAAAAATGGGCAAAATTTTCAGACAGTTGCATTTTGCCATAGCATAACTTGCTCTTTGTTATATAATTTTGTTACGTAACTTGTTACACAGGTTCTGTGATGAACTTAACATCGAAGTCAATGATTCAAATATATACTTATAGTACCCCAAACGATGCAGCTTCAAGGCTGTTACATAAGCGCTGTTACATTCAAAATGGATAGTATTGTAAGCTGTTGTATGTCTTAGATAATATTTGCTATGTAAAGGAAAACACTATTTAAACACCACTTTCCTGTGAAGAAAAACAATGCTGTGTTACAAAATGTCTCAATTCCGTATTTGCTATGAACAGATGTTAACAGGAACAGTCATTATATTAAGCTGCATTAATTAAATATTGACAGAACAACCTCAGTAGATGAATTTATTAAAACAGTGTGGGGTCTGAGTAGCAATTAGTAGATTGATGTATTCATGATTATTTGCATGTGACAGCAAACAATCAGACTGTACAGAGAATATTTCCCACATTATTATTCATGTTTTCCTTTCCTGACATTTGAACCAGGACATTTCCCACTGGATTAGCAAACTGAGTTAATGAATCCCTTAAATTGTTCAAAAATTTGTGTTAATTCTTACAACGTTCTGTTACCATTGATTCCGTTAACAACTTTCTTGACAAACAAAAAACCCCAACTTGTAATGCAATTAGAGGTAACAGCCCCAAAATGATACGTTGGGAAGAACTGAAAACAACATTTTGGAGAGTGCTTTTCCCTCTACAAAGCAGCTAGATAAGTTAGTAAAAGCAAAATACTATTCCTTTATTACAGGAAGACATTGTTCTCTTAATATAAGAAAATTAGCACATCCATGCAGTTCTCTTTCTTTTTAATAACTTTAACCTTTCACAAGAAGGTTGTGAGGTTTCTGAATGGTGCTAGCTGTGATTCTAATCAAAATAATTGGATACTAGCTGTTTCATTGATTTAAGGAAGGTAGGTAGTCTTAACATATTGTTTCTTTGAAATAAACTGTTTCTTTCATTTGGAATGTCTCTGAAAGGTGAATAATTATCTACTGTTAGTTTAAATTTATTTTCACGACTTCTAAGTGTAATAGATTGAATTCCTACAATTAGGTCATAGAAAAGTACAGTATAAGCATGTGATTATATTGTTAAGCATAACTTTTAAATGCCTTTATTGCTGTGTTCATGCACATGTGCAGTTATGCTCACATCTTTGTTATCTTCCACAAGTGCCTGTTCAGTGGCAAGTAAAGCAGACAACACCTACTGGCAATATGCACCCAAATTCCCAACCCACAATCCAGCGCTGCCTACTACAAATAAAGTAGTCAAAAGAAAGTTTGACATGGTAAAGAGTCCTAGACCATGTCTGGTTGCACCTGAAAAACAAAGTGTGAAGAGTAGATCTGATAGAGGTAAATTTAGCACATCCCTCTTCACAGAGCACTGTTCCCTGTTTCCCAAACTATTATTTGTTTAACTGAAGACCCTGGTCTATGATGATAATTTTGGAGGACTTCATATCCAAAAAATTTAAGCATTTTTTGTAGGACAATGCAGAGGATCAGTATTTTAAAGTAACCCCTGAAGCTACATTGTATAAAGTTCGAGACTTCAGATCAATCTGTGTTTATTTTGGTCCCCTGTACTGAGTGTCGCCACAATGCACATGGCTCAAAAGTAACTGAAGGAACAATGAATGCTTGGCCCCCGTGTTCCCTTTAAGTGCCAAAGAGCATTTGGTGTCAACTAAGAGAAGAATGGATGGCTTAGTTGCTACTTAGAGAAATTTAGTTAGAGTGCACCAAAACTTTTACTGAACTAACATGCTACGTCACAAGTGGGGACAGCCAGGGCACTTGCTAAAAACTTGTACTATAACTCCAAACTGAATTGCAGTTGTAGTGTTATTACCATAAACAAGACACTGAAGAAGTTGCTTTCCTATATTCTGTTAATCACTATTCAAAACAGCTATTTCAGGAGGATTTATGAGAGTCAGGAATAATCGATGTGTAGTGGGATAACAGTGAAGCTGAGAGACAATCATTCTATGTCAAGGCCTTGGAGAGACCCTTTTTAATTTGAATACATTTTCTGAATTTTACTTATTTTTATTTTTTCATTTTCCTGCTGCTTGTACAGGATGAGAATTGTCAGTTTGTGGCTTTGATGCATCTTTGCTGAGGTGTCCTTTGTAGAAAACTTTCTGAAACTTCTTTCATGAAAAAACACAAGTGAAGAGGTTAGCCATGAATAGGTCTTTAAACATCATCTTTAAAGAGTGTGTGTCTTCATAGAGTCATAGTTTGGGTTGGAAGGGACCNTATTAAATGAGGTTGATCAGGAAATTCACTTGAAAAAATGAATCTACAACATGAAATGCTAACAAATTAAACACTAATGAATGACAACAGAGGTTATAGTTAGTATTCTAATTTATATACCTTTAAGACAAATACTTTCCAGACTGGAACACTGAACAGCTGCAGAACTGTCTGTATCTCATCATGTAGGTCCACAGTGAATAGGGGTAGGATTTATTCTAGCTGAGCTACCTATACTAAAATTAGATCCTCTGGGAATTTGAAACTTGCTTTAACTGTTTTCCTCTTGCCCACTGGATAATGTTTATCAAGAGAGCTATCTTTATAGCTAACAGTTGATCCAGCCAGATCCCCAACTGCAAAATTAAGTGAAACAAATATTGCTTCCTGAGACACCCAAATGGGTGCTTGATTGCAAACATCTCAGGTTAACCTTCAACAACATTTGATTTAAGTTCATGTTTTTTCTGAACATATGCTGTCTCTTATTTTCTCCAAAGTAACCTGTGTTATCCCACATAACACCAGTTGAATTTTCAGAAGAGGTCTGCTCCAGTACAGGATTAATTTTTTATTACAAAATCAGAATCACTCTTAGCACAAGGAATAATAGAGCCTTATAGTTCCTCATTATGTGGTCCAGTGATTTAACTAGCTTTGAGGGGAATCGCTCCTTCTTTTCCAGTAAATCTAGCTCTCCAGTGGGGGCTTGGCTTTCCAAGGACAAATCTCTTCCTCTGTGTTTAAGATAGCTTCATAACATCTCTTACTTACCTGCTTTTATTTTTAACCAAATTAATTCAGTTAAAATGTAAAAGATCAGGCATTTTGTCTCCCAGAGGGCTTCTTTGACACATGATTCTGTTATTTATGTATTTAGTTCAGTACATTCTAAGCCTAAATGGTCTTCTTGCCATTCACATTTTCAAGAGTTTCACATCATTTTATAAATTGAATATCACAAAGAAAGTATTTCTTGTGCATATATCTGACAAAGCTAACAGGCTGTGGTGTAACATGAACTTTTGGCAGCAGGACAATCTTCCCTTTCACCCCTTCCCTCATTACTGCTCTTATCAGTTCTTTACTTTTTTTACTGATTTTGCTTTAAACTNATTAGATTGGGTTACTCAGAGCCCCCTACAATCTCACCTTGAATGTGTCCCGGGGTGGGGCATCCACCACCTCTGTGGGAAACCTGTGCCAGTGTTTCATGAACTTCATTGTAAAAAATGTTCTTCCTTATATCTAGTCAGAATCTACACTCTTTTAGTTTAAAACTATTACCCCTTGTCCTGTCACAATAGGCCTTGATAAAGATGTTGTCCCCCATCTTTCTTATAAGCTCTCCTTAAGTACTAAAAGACCACAATAATGTCTCCCCAGAGCTGAACANTTTCCTATACCCCCTCCAAATCAAGAGAGTTGGCAGCTCTATTGAGACTTGTGCACTGTCACTCAGCTCTTCAAAAAACAAACTGTGTAAAAAAAAAAATTAAAACCATTATCAATATGAACTATATTGAATAAAAATATAATTTTTAATTAATAAAAAGGAGATAAATTTTATAGAATCTAGGTGTTCAAATACGGGCATCAAGTCTCATGTCCATAAAGTCTCAATAGTTTAAACATAATATATAAGTGATAACTGATGTATTCTATNACATCTGGAAGTGATGACTTTATCAATAAGGTCAATAAAGTATCTAATAGTTATAGTAGAGGATCCTAAGATTTAGATGATGACCACTGGTTGGAATCTAAACATGTTTTTAAAATGTCATAAGTAACAAGGACTCCCAAGTCTCGTTTGAGATACATGAATTCTTAAGAGTACAGTACCAAAAGCTGGCATGCCAGATTTAGCCAGAATCAAAACACTGGGAGTAAAAGCAAGCTCTAATATGTTCCCATATGTCTACTTCAGGCAGCTGCAGGACACATACATCCACTTGGGTTCTACACATAGGCAGCCTTTCAAGGATTGGAGAAGAAATCAGTGTTTTCTGATAAAATAAAGTAAAAGGAGGAGGCTTTCTTGCTGTATATTAACTTTAATGCATACACACATTTAGATGGAAATCATTTCATTTCAGGTGGTTCATTGCTGAAGCAAAGGCAAATCCACTTCTCAAACCCCAGCAGTGCCTGCCTGGCTGCCTGCATGGGCAGTAGGATGCTACTTCCCTTGTTTATGCCCTGCCCTGTTAGACAACAATTCAAGACATATTGCTTTTGAAAGCAATTTCAAGGGTGAGCAGGCCTCTGTCACCTGAAAGGCCACTTTCTTGCTTTGAGAAGAGAGAGACCTGGCATCTGTGCTTCGGTATTTTAATATTAAGCATTCATTCGGAGGAGAACTGATTACATCTAAATTATACTGCAATCACAAAACAGATACACTTTAGTTATGGAACATTAGTGATCCGTTTTGCTCTTTGAATGACAGAGCTATATTGAGATTTGGCTAAAGTTAAACACAATATGTCATTTTTTTCTGTAAGTCTTTGTGGCAGTCTTTGTTCTATTACATCAGAGCCTAACATCTTATTTCCATCTGTCTGAAATGATCATCTGAAAGTTCTTGTCTTACTTTTCTTAGTACCTTTAACTGGTGACAAAGAGCCTTCATAGGCCACATGCATATTAATAAGCGAAATTTTAGGGGATGGAGCTCCTGGTCTTCATAATGAAAGGCTGCTGTGCCTTTATTCCTGGTCAAGTTTTTATGTCCTCCAGATTAATGAGTACTCCATGAAGAAAATGGTTTTTGCTTTCGGTTTGGTTTTGTTTTTCAACAGTTGTGTGAAGGCCAGAATTCTTCGTGTCTCTGTGAGATTGTAGCAGTGAGAAATTAAGGTAAATTTGGAACTCAGCACCCATGCAGATGCATAATTTCAGTATTTTCTGAGCAGTGATGCAAACATATGCAAGTCTACCCAGAATTAATCATTATACTCTAGAAGAAGCGTTCTCCCACAAGTGAACACCAAGAAAACAGATAAGAAGTGTGTCATCGTTTAACCCCAGCCAGCAGCTAGAACCACTCAACCACTTGCTCACTCTCCTCATCTGGGATTGAGGAGAGAATTGGAAGAGTAAATGTGAGAAAAAACCTCATAGGTTGAGAAAAATACAATTTAGTAGGTAGAGCAAAAGCCACTGGTCTACCAAGAGGTAGACCAAAAGCAAAGGAAAACAAAGAATTCATTCACTGCTTTCCACCAGCAGGCAGGTACTCAGCCATCTCTAGGAAAGCAGGGCTCCATCACGCATAATGTTTACTTGGGAAGTCAAATTCCATAACTCCAGATGTCTCCCCCTTCCTTCTCATTCCGCAGCTTTATATACTGAGCATATTGTAGTACAATGTGTAGTAGTTTTTTGGTCAGCTGTCCTGGCTGTGTCTTCTCCCAGCTTTTTGTGTACTTGCAGCCCACTCACTGGTAGGGCAGTGTGAAGAACAGAGAAGGCCTTAACTGCTTAGCAACAACTAAAACCATCAGTGCAGTATCAACACTGCTCTCACTCTGAATCCAAAACATAGTCCCACATGAGCTCCATGCAAGAAAGTTAACTCCATCCCAGCTGAAACCACAACATGGTTTAAATATTGATTATATTTTTTAATAACATAGAATACATAGGCTTTGTCTTAGAAAAGAGTCTAACACTAGAAAGTGGTGCAATAAGTAAATAAATCCAATTAATTGTTCACTGAATATTGGTGTAATTCCCCAAAAAAGAATATAATTTGATTTAGTGAGTTTTCAGTGACGACAGTTGTTGGTTTTTTAAACAAAAACTTGCAAATTTATGAACTGTAATGGAACATTAATGTAGTTCCTCTCATAGATATAGTAATAAATACCATAGAACAATATATGCAGTTCCTAGTTATGCATATGATCCAACTGTCAATAACATTCAGCTTCACTTTTGACATTATCATCTGATTTTCAGGACATATGTTGACTGTGATTCTACTTATATTTATATTTAAGCTAACCTCTGGCTCACTTAAATAACATTATTGTTCAAGTGAGGATATTGGGATTTTTCCTTAAATCTAGCAACTGGCATAAAGACGTAAGCAAGATCTGCAATTTTTTGTGGGCCTTGAGGATTTCCCCCCCCCCTTTTTTTTTTCCTTTTTGCAACTAAGTAGTACATTAATAGTATGTCTTTAAGTCACCTCTCCATCCAGAAAATCAGTGTATCAACTGTACCAAGGTATTCATGTTCAGATAATTTCTTTTGACATTATAATTTCTCATCTTGAACTGACACTACACACCACTCATCAGTGTCAAATTCTGTATCTGTAGAAAGCATACCATCGTCTTTTGGAAATTACATATTCTATTTTTACTCATAGGCTAACGTGCCATTAAAATGCAAAATTCTGCAGAAATTAGTCTAAAAATCTGTCAAAGGTTAGAAAAAAATTTTTCCTTTTAAACTGTCCCTTAAAATTTAAGAAAGGAGTCTATTTTTCATACACAGGTGTGGAAAACAACAGAAGAAAATTACTATGAACTTCTACTATATTCTGCAAGTGAATTCTGTAGGGTAAGATTATCACCCATCTCATGAAGTCAGTTTTCAGAAGCATGCACCAAAACCCAACATGAACAAGCATGAATAATCTTTGCTAGAACTGTTTAATATGCTCTTACTTGGAACAGAATCAAGACATGTTATGCCATTCCAAAATAGGAATACAAACTATGAGAACATAATGAGGTTTGAGTTTCCACATTACATGTATTTTTTGAAAGTGACTGGAGCAGTTATGAAGTTGGGTTTGAGATGCAACTTACAGGAGCAGTTTAGACAAAGCATACCTAAGAAGAGAAAGAGCTTTCTGGCAAATTAGTTCACTAAAAGTGAAAGTGTCAGTATTACATACTATTATAAACTAAGGAGCACTGTGTCAGATGTGGTCTGCTGTATTACTAATCCAGTTCTTTGCTTTAAGTGGCACACAATTATAATATCCAAAGACTGATAAAGCTCTAACTTAAGTATCGTTAGGGGACTTTTTGTCTCTTAATACTCCATTTGGTGAACTATTCCAGAATTCATCTTATGTTAGCAATCTGTTTCTACTTTCTGTCTCAGTGTAATTAACAGTTTGCATTCATTTTTTCCTAGTGCTGATATTATTCTTTGATGTGATCAGTTCTTCCTCTCTGTTTATCACCTGCTGTACTTATAGGGTGAAATCAAAGGTGAAGACAAAAGTCTTCTCCGGTTTTATTGAGCTAACCTGAGCAATTGAACTCTCAAATTTCTTCCTGTACAGTTGTTCACAGTTTCAGTCATGTTATTGGTTTTACCCTGAGGCTGTTCCAGTTTGAATTCATTTTTGTTGAAGAACAATGGCCAGAACTCTCCTAACACTTTCTAAACAAGGTTCTGTCAAGTGACTTGTACAATGACACTATAATTTTCACAGTCCCACTGGACTTGATGTAGCTTAATTGATTCTTTAAAATAAAGAATAATAGAAAGTCAGCATGATGCACTTTAACTGGACTAATAAATGGTCAAGAGATTGGAGTCCAAATATGACCCCTTAATGGAATCTTTGCCAGACAAATATATCTATCTATATTGATCCCAAGAGTTCAATTATAAACTATATACTATACACACGATTTTTAAAAAAGATAGAATAGAAAATGTCATAGTAATGAAAATAACAGGTAAAGATACAGAATAATATGATTTCTTTAATGATGGAGTCCAAACAATACAGAATGTTTAGAAATGGCCAAGTAAAACTGGATATCCAGGACCAAATATGTTCAGTTATTCTAAGAAATAATGAATCTTTCATGTGTAATCATTGCATATTAGCAAAAATGACAATCCAGTGATAGGCAGAGGTTCAAAGCGTTGATAAATATCTGCTGCAGGTGCATAAGCCATCTGTGATGCACTCATCTCATTCAAGAACAATATGTATTACTAAATTCCACAGCCTGTGAAATGTGTAAAAGGGCCACTACTGCTGGGGTAGCTTCTAGGAATTTGGCAACTGATAGGATACATATTCTGTTGGAATAAATTTAAAACCAGATCAGGAAAACTGTAGAAAAAAAAAGCCAAGATTTAAAAAAAGTAGAAAGCTGAAGTTGATACAGTAATATCTGGCTAGAAGCCCTTTTCAGTGGGTAAAAATAGCTACTGGCTCTTATCAGGTATATCACTACACTTGCAGAGCTGTGCACTGCAGTCCGGCATTTTATGACATCAAAATTCATTACGTGAAAGAAGATTTCCATTACTACAATAATTAATTTCCATATTGAAATAATCTTAGAAGTAATGAATACAAACAATAACTTTGTGTTTTTATTATTTCCACCAGTAAAATAGTGGCCACCCAAAATGAGACTACAACTTAGCGGCATGGCAGCTCAAGCCTAAAAGCTGAACATCTATTTTTGTAAATGAAATGTAGCAGAGTCCTAAACATGTCAGACAACATCTCAAAATCTGCAAAGGTCAGATGCTGCACAATGCAAAACCAGTTTCTTTTAAAATAATAGTTAATTTCAGTGTATGCAATCAAATGGAAACTGCAAGTTACTCTTGGAGTACATTCATCAGCAGAATGTATGTAGGTCAGGAAACACTCAGGCTGCCAAGAAAAACTTCCACTCCAGAATTAAATGGAACATGCAAATATAACTATTCATATTTGAATAACAGTATTATATGTATATTTATGCTCTGAAGTTACTGATTACCCAGCATTAAATTTAATTTTGAATAGAAAGATTACAAAGTTATTAAATCATTCTTTCATAAGTATTATTGATACTTTTGGTGAAAATTGTTGTTTGTAATTATCTTACATTATGCTCCACCTTATCTTTAAACTTGTTCGCAGTGCAGTAATTGTGTCTCTGCTAATGGCTGATTTCAGGTGTATTAAAGTACAAACTGAAGGATTTAAGTAAAGCCTGTGGAGATTACTGATGGTAATTTTAATTAAAAAAAAAACCAACAAAACAAAACAAAAAAACCAAACCAACAGATTTTTCACTTTATAAAGTGGAGATAAATTAGATCAAAATTTCTTTCTTGTATTCATGACATCTGTGCAGCATTATCTGAAGATATATATGACTTTGAAATTGCAGCATTAATTGTCCAGACATCAGCAGAGTATTTTAAAAGTTTCATGTCAAACTTACGCAGATCTGTTGATTAAAAGATGTCCAGCTTTAATAATTGCTGTTCAGTGTGGTTTTAATTACTGCCCTAATGCAAACTAATCCAGTCCTTACAATATATACATATATGTATATATATA
>VXBJ01007632.1:113605-190838 GCA_013400055.1 Nycticryphes semicollaris
TTTTTTTTTTCCCAAATCACAGCAGAGTAGTCCTGATTTTAAACAAGGTATTTCAAGCTGCTTTCATAATTAGATTTTGAGAGCTGTTTATTTAAGAAATTTTCAATTTGGTCTTCAAGTGTCTGAAGAATTTAAATATGATACCATGTAGTTATCCTTCGAAAAGTCTAAAGTTAACCTGGTTCTAAATGGTTTGGGGTTGTTTTTGGTTTTTTGGTTTTTTTTTTTATATAAAACATATATAGATAAAAGTAATGGGTGTGAGACATCCCATATATTTTGTTGCTCCTGTTATTTTGTATGCTTTCATAGTGAATTGTTGCGAGGAAAATGAAAAATCAATGTGATCTAAAGAAAATGATATCTGAGTGGAATGTTTTCATATAACACTGCTTTGAAATGTGTTATTGCTGAACAACCTTTAGAAGGTAAATAAAAGCAATGGAATTGCTCAAGGAATAAGGTGCTAGTAATTGTATGTAAAGGTAATTTTGGGGTGAGGTAGGTCTGTAAGGAAGAGAGCACATACTGCAGGTTTTAGGCCTACTCTGCAGCTGCTATTCTTACAAAAATCACCTGTCTATACTGAAGAAAAAGCATTTCTGGGTTAGATCTTTGGAACCAAACTGATAAATATTGGTTTGGGATCTCAACAAGTAAGAAGCTCCTTTTTGAAGTTGGGTTTATTCTTTTCTTTCAGATGTTTTGTGGCTCCCCTAAATTAAAAAAAGACACTTCATGGAAAAAGATGGAAGTTACATGTTACACCAAAGTCTCTGAGTGGAGACTCACAGATTTGCAGTTATGGATGAACTTTGCTCATGTCTAAGATTAAAAATCTGTACTCTTCAGAATTAAAGTTTACGGTTACAAATGTAAAGTCATACAAATGTAAGTCTTCTTTCACAACTAGACTCTATTGCAATGGAGAGATGTAGGGTAATAGAATGGATGTGTGCCATAAAATAACTAAATTTTTAGAGAATATAAGTCATTGGTATGAAGTAGTTTATTTACAATACAAAGTAAAACAAATCTTAAGAAAACAATCAACATCTTTGCTCTAACCTTATAGTAAACAACACACTTGCAAACTAGGAGGCAGCAATTTATTAATCTTAGGTACTATTGGTCTATCTGTAGTTGAGATTTATTTTTCATTTCTGCACATGAATCACTTAGGCTAAGTCACCTGCATTTCTAAGCATTGTAGAAACCCCCAAATTATATTAAATATTAAATATTTACAAATCTATTAGTATTTCCTACTGGAATTTCACATGGACTGATACAGGGACTAAGATGAGAAGAAAAATAAGGAAAAGTTATTTATTTACTTGTAATTAGAAAGAAATTTAAGGTCATAACAAATTAAATTCACTGAATAAAGTCATGCTTTGTCTTTAAACAGTCTCAAATAATATTATACTTGCCATTTCAGAATCTACAGGGATTTTTTTGGTTTTTCGGTGAGAGAGGAATATGTTAATTCAAAAGAAAAGGAAATAAAATAAATTAATGACAAAATATTAGTCGGGGCAACTGTTTCTGTCAGATGTATTGATATAAAATCAATGTACTCTCATTAGCTTGGCCATTTATCTTGGAATAGTTAGAATAATATTTAGGCCATAAGATGTGTTACAGCAATATAGCTCAACTAATTGAAAAAGGAATGATCTATTATGCTAACAAAAGTTAGTTCCAGAATACAGTCTTTTTTTTCAGTCTTCTGCAGATACTTCTTACAAGGCTAAAGAGACTAGAAAGAAAGTTATTTTGGTGTGGTTTGTAGTCCCTGGAGAAAGCCACAGTTAAACTGACCCAAAGAGTTTTACACACAGTTATTATTACTATATCAGGGAGACACCACCTCAGTTTAAAATTCATTAATTATTTATAAAAATGTTAGCCTGCTTTATTGTGTTCGCTGGGTGAAGGGGCTACTCAAAATCTCACAGCTTTTGCTATCACTCAAGGACTTTGGGACAAAATGTAATCTGTAGTTTGGGAATGTTGGAAGCCAGAAGTTGGAGAGTTTTTATAATGAGTGACAGCTCAGGTATCTTATTTCACTAAGGCTGGAACCTATCTCCCTCTAGTATAGCTAAATCACATGAGAGATTATATATCACAAACCAAATCTTCAGTTTATTCAAGCAACCAGCCCACTAATGAGGAAGTTCAAAAAAGTGTCAGCTAAAGTCAATAAGAATTTTGCTTCATGATGACCTCCAACACCATATGCTTCTGATGGCTGTGAGCACATTTTAATCAGGAAAGCTTTCCCAATAAATCTCAGTTAGATGGCTTGTATGATTGAGGACTACTCATGCAAGTATCTACAAGGCTCCAAAGCATGGGGTGGAATTTGAAGTACAGAATAAACAAATACACCTTCTTAACTTACTGTCCAGTATTAGTATTCTAACAGTTTCTGTTTGATCTTACTTGTAAATAAATTAAATTTAAACTTAGAGAAGGAACTTAAATTTTAAATCTTGGACTAGTCAGTCCATCAGTCAGTAGGCACAATTTGCATATTACATGCATGCTTGAATAAGCTGTGTATTAATCATGTTAATTTTCCATGAGCATTTTGGTCATCAGAAAGAATGCCAAGCTGTAGTGAAAACAGAAAGGAAAACATAGCTAAAAGTGAACTTTTTGCTTACCTTTTCCATCACTGCATAACTGAAAGTGTTGTATATTAATAAAAAATACCCAATACTCTGAAAAGTACAAAGACTCTGAAAGTCTGTTGTGCTTTATAGTAATCCATGAAATAAAATGAAAATTTTGTATGAGATCTTAAAAACAGTTAAAATTTAAAAGCATCCCGAAATGACTGAAATTCATGAAGAATTATGTGCCTAACTTCCCTACACTGTTTTACAAATAATTTACCTTCAGCTAGATAATTAGCTTGAAATCACATTGAGGGGTTAAGTTACAGCTTCCTCAGCAACAATCTGCAATGAAAAAGGTAGATCTAGAGGGCTGCAAAAGATGTATATGGATGAAAATGTTACTGATACAAGTATTACATATTTTTAACAAGAGTTCAGAGGAGTTGCTTCATATCATGCTGTTAAATGGTTTTGGGAATTATTTATTTTTCCAACATGCTGGCAGTAGTATTAATGTTATTATAATATTGGTATAAGGCCTCTTAAAATATCTTCTGTCTGTATGTCTTGATATGTCTAGGTATATAATCAAATTAAAATGTAGGAATTAAGTAATTCATACAGTATACGGGGATCAAAGAATGTTACAGAGGGCATTATTGTACTTTGGTGATAGAAAAGAAATAATGGAAAACCTTTGAGAGGTAGCTCAGTAGTCATAATACATAACTGAATATTAAACTGAAATTCAGGCAAAATAGAGTGGTTGCTCTACATTAATTACCCAGTCCCAACAAGGCAAAAAAAGAACAACAACTAGTTTATCTTTCTGAAAACACCCCCAAGACAGAACCATCAAGAAATGTTTCCCTCCGAGAACATTGAAGATCTGTAAACAGAAGAGTTGCTCTTTGGTAGATACTGCTGAATATTAGAAATATTAAACTCTGTTGCTAACAGTTCCAAAGATGAGTCTATCTATGGTCAATCAGCAAATCACTGTTGCATTTTTTCTCTGATGGATTTTTTAGTATTAATTATTACTGTAAGTTCTAACAAAAATGCTTAGTACTTCTTTATTTAAATATTTGTATGTTTATTTATTAAAATCCTTAAGTGTCTTTTCTCTCAGAAAAAAAATATAATGGTATGCTTTTTGAATGCAGAATTCTGTATGTCATGAAGAACGCGGAAGCTGAGTTTGATCATTACCAAAGGAAGCCTTTGAGCATATAATTATCACCTGTACCTGTGAGCTCACTTCTTTTTTTTTTTTTTAATATATGGCAAGTGAGGTACTGACATTTCTTTTGTTAGCTGAGTGTTTGTTTTCCTTATGTCAGTTCTATCAATGGTCAAGTCATGTTAGTATGACTGGCAGCATTCCAGGTAGAGATAGATGTCTCTTGAGTGCTGATATTGTGCTTCCTGAGTTTCAATGACTTCCACAGAGACATGTTGCTTGTGTTACCTGGTTCTTGTTCTTGCAATTTTCTTTCCTTTCTGTGTCTTTGCCTGTCTGCTTTCAGAGTTGTTTCTACAACATGTGACAATATGATGTTCATGACCTTTACTGATATTAATGAATTTTGTTTACTGTAAGACTTTCCTGAGCATAGTGAGTCATATATTGTCATACTGGTAGCCACATAAAGGAGGGAAGAAGGAAAGGAGGTTAAGTATATCCTGAAGATGCCTCACTGAAGCAAGGACAGCTTAAAATTCTGGTGTGGACAACGTTTCTTATGTTTCTATATGCTTGGAGTTCATAGATATGTGTTGAGTAGCTGGGGGTTTTCAAAAACCTTCAATTTTTTACAGACCTTGTTTTGGTTGCATTTGTTTGTTTTCTAGGAGCTTATCACAAGTTCCCTTTATTTTTAACCAGAAATATCCTAATTATTTTGTTACACAGACAGTTTGCTGTGATGGGTAGCAGTTCTCACAGCTCTGCATAAGGCTTGTGAGCCTCAGAACAGCTGTTTCCTTACATACCTTTCCCTTTATTTCTGATGATTTTCCCTACAAAAATACAAGTTGATTCCAAAATAAGACTGTCATATTTTATTTTCTGTCTGCAAAAGAAAGCTTTAAAGGCATACCCTGAAAACAAAGATGTAGAGTTGTTTGAAATGTCAAACTTATAGGGGAATATAGGAAAGTTTGCTTTGGGGGTTTTTTTGTGTGCTTTTAAGTCTCGGGAGTATTGAAAGCAACACACAGAGAAAAAGTGCAGATTACATTGCAGTGTTATTGTTTCTTACCCTCCTGCAATTGCTTTGAGGGAGCTAGTGACTTGAATTTTAAAGTCTTAGGTAAATCTCAAATTATGTTCCCAGCATAATATTAGTGTTCTTGTCAGTGACTAACATTCACCCAGAAGGGGTTAGCAGTACATATAGGTTGTGAGAAAAGATTAGGAATAATGAAAGCTACCATTCTTCATGAGCCAATGAATTATAATGGTTATGTACACATTTTATAAATTTTCTTTGCGTTGATTTTTTTTTCAATGCAGTTGTTCTTAAATGTTAAGACATTGCAACTTGTGGTAATAGACTTGACCAAAGAAACTTGAATAACAGAGAATAACATCCTTTAGGATGTTCTGATGTATTAGAATAGTTTTCTTGCTTGTAAAATCATAGAATCATATAATAGTTTGGGTTGAAAGAGATCTTTAAAGGTCATCAATTCCACCCTCTACTGCAATGAGCAGGGACATCTTCAACTAGATCAGGTTACTCAGAGCTCCATCCAACCTGACCATGATATGTTCTGATGTCCAGAAGCTGCCTAGTTTCTTCAGGGTTTCACATTTTTTGTATAATTATTGTTAATTATTGCCATTTGTTTACATATTGGTGAATTAATTTTAGGGAACAAATGCCACATAGCAGGAAATTAAAATAGTGCATATCTTAACATATTAACATTTAATTGAATAGGTTGTTTAGATAATTTTGCGAAAAAACTTAAACATCTAAACTGGGTTAGTAATTGTTGTATTTTTAGAGAGATATGGTCAAGCTACCAGTAGATTTCACAGGTTATTAGGATAAATGATCAGGTACTTTGTGTCCAATTCCTATTTGTGTTGATTTTGGAAGTACACTTTCTTTTCCTGCTCTGTCAGATACAACTGACCTTCACTTCAACTGATATCGCTCTCTCACCTGTCTGTTTTTAATTAATGGAAACATTACGCAGCAACATCCATCAGAAGAGCAGAAATGTAAGTTAGTGATAGGAAGAGTTTTATTGTATCCAATTCCCAGCTTTCAGAATGTTCAAAATCACAAGTGTAGGTTCAATCCCTGCTCACCTGAAATTTAATGGGATACTGGATTCATAGGAAATTCAGGAGGAAGAGGGTGAAGAGAGCCTAAATAAATAAGCCTAACAAAAAATCCCCACTAAGGACACTGCTTGGGAGCATTTTGATGTATGTTTTGTGTGTTGTGTTGTCCAGACTGGTGCCAAATTGCCTGCATGATGGTCCTCCACAGGAAATTGCTATTCTAAGGATCACAGAAATAGGTAAACATAACCCAGAAAGCTACAAAATCCTTGACAAGGCAACAGCCATTATTCTGTTTTCCAATAAGCAGCAAGGACGTATTTTTTCTCCTGTTAGTGTTATTTTGACAATGAATAACCCATGTTGCTCTTATTTTGTATTATATTGTTCTCCTAAACATCTACTACATTATGCTGCCCCTCCTTGTCACTATGAAAAGCAAGACAAATATTTTAGTGAGACATAAAGTTCAGGTGGGAGTGTACATGAATTTTCCTAGGGTAAGAGTTTCTTCTCTATTTACCTTAAACACACACATCAAGATAACTCTGTTCACTGAGGGAGCAGGGTGAACAACACTGTTTTGGCTAGAAGTAGTGGTACTGTACCAAAAAAAGACAACCAGCAGCCGCCAGCTTAGTTCAGGCTTAGGGACTTGCTCATCCAGCAAGAACAATGCAATAGTTTGGCTTTGACACAAGACAAAGGCCAGCAGCTACTTAAGTGAACAAGAGCGTAGAACACCTCCAGTCAGCAAACAAGCATTAAGAATTAATACCTTAAAGTCCAATGCATTATAAAATTGCTAGGAGGGTGTTCACTTGACTTTTCTTCAGTGTGTTGTTTCAATGATGATAGATTCGCTTTTTGAAATTCATATTATAGGCTTCTTTGTTAGCTCCTGTTTGAATATCCTTTCATCGTTATTGGCAGCATTATAGGAAAAGCTCTTTCCTTGGTATTGCACTGTATTTATAAAAAATATGCAGTCATGAGTTTAGGCATGTCCAAATACACATTTGAAAGATTATTTCTCTCATGTAACAATAAAAACTTTGCTGCAATATTGCTGTGCTTTGCAATTTAAATGTGATCATAGCTTCAGAGATATGCTGCATATCATTAAAAAAAAAAAAAACAAAACAAAACAAACAAAAAGAAACAAAAAAAACCCAAAAAACAAACTGTTCCTGAGATGCCTGTCAAAAATAAAATCAGTGATGGAAAAGAAGGGAATTCTTAAACTGTTTGCTCCAGAAATTCCTTTTATTTTTGGTGAATATGATCTCTGAAGGAGTAAATGGTGGAGAAAGAAGATCTACTAGTAGTTGGGATAACTTAGGGTTGTTTGAGCAATATCTTACTTCCTTCATACAGATTATGTTATATATTTAATCTCTTAAACTGCTGTTGTGGCATCAACAGCAAAAACTAAATTCTTATTTGGTGAAATTGAATGTTGCAGAAATTCTTTGTGCATGAACATTGCAGATATATTTTTCCAGGATGTACTGCAGAAATCTGAAATCCCAGAATTTCCAAGGATGTAAGTCCTCTTTCCTATCCTATTCAAGACTCACAGTTTTTGAAATATCAGCATTTTAATTAGAGCAACTTATAGATCGGTGAGTACAAGTGTTACACTGCAGAGAACAATAAACTGAATAATATTTCAATATACAGTCGTGATAATGAAATGGAAAACTCTATCATCACTTTTCACATACATGGGAAATTATCTACTGATAAGCCACAAGTTACCCCTCAGAGATCTGTTAGTCATTAACAAAGATCAACTATTTAAACAGGTGGTTTTCTTCTCTAATAACTAATTACCCATTTTATTTGTTTTTTAAAAATATAAATCTTTTGGTATTTTAATAATTTCTAGAAATTAATTCTGTGAATATTACAAGGCTAAATTATTTTCTAGAAAACTGTTTTCTGAGAAACATAAAAACTTGTGTGGTAAGTGACAGAATTTTTTAGAAAACTACAAGTGTCTAGTATCTAGTCCAAGAACATGAAATTATAATATGCTACTTTAAGATAGTCCCTGTACTAAGTTTTTCCATGACAAAAAACATACGCACTCATAAAAGTTAATAGGTTTTATCAGAAACTAGTGCAGTTTTCTGGGTTTAAAACTATGTTTTAAAATTCATTTTCTCTAAGACAATTTGTCCACTTCCTTCTTCAAATCAGATATACTGCCATGTTTTATATTTCTGGATAAATATACTGATGAAACCCCTTGAAAGAAAAAAAATCATTAAAGAAAAACACTTTTAATATAATAAAGAAGAAAAAGGAAATTCATCAATAAGGATGTTATATTCTCAGCAGATCACAAGCCGCAGTTTGAGAAAAAATTATATGGCAAAGAATAAACTATGGTTAATATTTCAGAAAATATTTGCCTCTGTTAAACCTGGAAGTATTTAATATCTATACTACATCTTGCATCTATATCTTTCTACTAAAACAAAGTAGAATGCAACTGCACAGTTGCATGTGAAAATGGAATTTTTATTATTATTTTGAGAGCAACCTGTCTACTTTGCAGCAGTTTATGAACTCTGTAGTTTATATCTACTTCTTTACTCTGACATTGAAAGGTGGGAATAAAATTCTCCTTAAAATTCTTCTATGTTTAACTGAACCTTAACTATGCAAATGTTATTATAAAACATACAGTTCAAGACTGAGAAAGCCCAAAGGTGACATGCATGGATAGATACACTACTTATATTCCCTTGTTATCTATAGAACTTTTTTCCTTTTTTAAAAAAAAAAGGAGCTACATCATTATTTCACACAGAGGAAATGCCTATTTCGGCTCAAGATGAGAGACATGCAGAACCTGGCAGTTTATGTTCCCTGGCACTTCACATGACTTATTATTTTTACCTGCATGGACACCGTTTGTACCTCTTTCCTCATATTTCACTTTGTATTTAGGACACAATCAAAGAAAAATATAGTTAAACCCACAGGGGTGGATTCTCCACCCTGATGAGTTGAATTTATGCTAGTGTAATTTTATAGACTTTGTTATGGCGGCACAGGGAGTCAGGTTCACTGAGTTCTCTTTGGTTTCCATTAGAAACCATAAATCTTTCTCCAGTGCTAGAAAATCAGCCCAGGTATCTCCACATTCAGTTCCAATTCACTATCACATTTGCAAGTCAGAAAAGCTCTCTGAAATGAATGAATCATTTTCTGTCAATCACATGATAAGCTAGCTGTGAACGCCTGATACGTATGTATTTATATCTCAGACCTTCACAGCTAACTTCTATAAAATATAAGAGAAATAAAGATGGCACAGATTGTTGATAATCTACTCTAAGATGTTTTTATTTTTTTAAAAAATCAAGCTAGTTAAGAGGGTAATCATATTTCTAGCCTCAGTACTGCAGAAATCTTTTGCAATAGAACCCCAGTGATTTCACGGCAGAGTGGGGACAGGGCATTGCTCTTGCATGTAACCTTCATCGCAGGAGTTCAGCTGTCTGCTTCAAAACTGATTTTGTAAAAGCATGGTCATACTTCCCTGGCTCAGTTTTATCAGGGAAAAAAAAAAGATATGAGAGTACTAAGCTATGCAATATAAGAAAAGTAAAAACACAGATGTGCAATTGCTAAGTTGGGAATTGTTACCAGATGAAGGATTCACAAGAAAAATACTGGAATGAGAAGACATGAATCCCTAAGAAGGAAAGCGATGAATCAACCCACTCCAAGGAGCAATGGAAACCAATCCTTCCAATCCTGACTGATAGCAGCATGATCAGCTCAGGCTCATCACCTGTCTCACTGGGTAAAGTGAACTTATTAACATCTCACCTATCAGTATGCTTAAGTCCCACCTAACTACTGTCTTAACCAAGAAATAACTGCTATCTACCCTTGAGCATGTTAGATCCTGTTTGCAGAATGTCTTTGCAAATGGCAGAAGATCCAGTAACTAAAATAACCTGTAAGGTTGGGCCACAAGAGGCTAAAAATTCCTCTGAGTATGTGTTCCCCGGGGAAAGAGTAAGTAAGGGAGAAGGATGTGGGCAAATTTACTATACACTTTGAAGTCTTGCCTGAGAAGCTGACATAAATAAACCTTTAGAAGCTGACTATAAAATGTCCTGCTGCCACGTATTTTGGGTCTTCCTTCAGCTTCCCCTTCTGTATTGACTGGATGGGTAGAAAAAGACTACACTGCTTTAAATATCTCTTGCTATCTCATCAGTTTAATTTTTTATCTTATCCTTTTTGTTGATCTTTTCTTTTAGGCGTTTTTCATTTTTTGTGTTTTTGTTCACAAATAGCCTTTTGCTTTCTCTGAATGTAGTAAGTATTCGATGCTTTCTGGACCCTTTACAACTATTCAGCAACCACACGTTTCATAGTCTTACTATGAAAGCTGGAAAAACATTATCTCCAGCTTTCCTTCTTGCTCCCTTC
Organism: Nycticryphes semicollaris; assembly: GCA_013400055.1. Taxonomy (NCBI): domain Eukaryota; kingdom Metazoa; phylum Chordata; class Aves; order Charadriiformes; family Rostratulidae; genus Nycticryphes; species Nycticryphes semicollaris. The sequence continues at coordinate 123,998 of VXBJ01007632.1, forward strand.
CCTTCTGTCATGTAATCAAACATTCTTTGTGTGCCTTTGTTCATGGCAGGGTTTCACAGAATGATTCAAAATGGATGATAGTTTTTAGGATGCTTGAATACATGCTACATTTAGTTTCCTTTGTCTGTTTGATGTCTTGCACAAGTATTCTCTCATTTAATCAGAAATATACTTAGAGTAATATAAAATTTTCTTCATTAAGAATAATGCATTATTTTTTCTGCTTTATTTCATTCTTGGAGATTATAGTTTACATCATCCAGCTTCTTTTTGGTTGAACATTTCAAGTATTTCCTTTTTATTTTGTCCTCATTTTTTCAAACAAAAATATCAATTTCCTTATGATCTTGACTTACTGTAAAGTTAAGACTAGCACCACAATTACATTTTTAATTTTAATAGCTGTCACATGGTACTAACAAAGAATCAGGAAGCCACGCACTTTTAAAATGTCACAGTTTATAAAAAACAATAAGCATACTCCTTGAGTCACATCCAGCAGCAATTAATTTTTTTCCTTATCTCTGATCAGATGAATCTACAATCTACTACTTGTAGAGTTTTGGTTTTTTGCATTCAGTAGATATTTGAGAATGAATACATTGTTCTGTATTTCAGTTGAATTGCTTTTGTAATCTATTCCCTCAGTTTTTATCATGTCAAAAATCTTATACCTGATTGTTTTGCTCTCCATATAAGTAAGTTAACATTTATAAACATGGATTTTTAATATATTTTGAAATTTCAAAATTAAATTCAAACTTACATTCTTATATTCAGCCATATTTAATTAGCTTCTATCTTAATTTTACATCATTCAAATAACAAAAGACAAATTTACAGGAAATTTTACTCATGATCCTGATGCCTGTCATTTGATAAAATCCTGATTGTGTGAAGTAGACATCCAGATTCAATGGGCTTTAATAACACAAAGGAAGACTAAGTTTTAAGTGCACACATTTCCTTTGTAAATTTTTTGTCACACACCTTTAAGAGCACTCTCAGTCCAGATAATTTGAAAGAACTTTGATATCTTCTGCTTAGCAGGAGGTGTGTGTGTGTTAATGTTTGGTTTTTTTTTTTAAAAAGAAAACAAAACAAAAAACCAAACCACCTCTAAAAACAAAGCCTATGATTTACCTACATCACAAATTTCTCATATGTTTATGATCTTCCCAGGCATAGCTGTTAGAAAAAGACCCAACACCCCATTTTTCATGGCATGAGAAAGTATTTTTGGGAGGGAATGGTTCACAGGTTATTGCATGGGTGTTTTTCTAGCATGGATGTGCTTGCAGAGTGCAGTGGGAAAGCAGCACAATGGGGAGCACAGTCCAGCCGAGGTGGAGCCAAAAATTTCCTGGAGCTGCTTACTCCTTTTGAAAGGGCTAGGCTTCCTCTGTATTGGGGTGTTTACAGTTTAGAGACTGGAAGTGTTTTGATAAGTTTTCTTTGTATGTTCACTTTAAGGAGACAAGGGAATAGGTCCCCTTCAAAGCTATGACCTGTTTTCTATTCACTCCCTAAATACAAACAGTAGCTTATTTCATGTAACTATGCTTCTTTAATTAAATTTTATTTTTATTGCTCATGTCTATAGATCCATTAACAGTCACAAGTTTTGTTGGGCTTCTCTTCCCCCTCTGCCCCGCCCCCTCCCAGTACTTTAATAGATTGTCATATTACAGAGAAATGTCACTGCAGCTTGAAAAGTTGAAATTTGGCCACACGGACCTTTTAGAAAATGTAATAATGGCTGTATAGCTTAAGTGTTGTCAGAAGTCAAACATTGGAGAGGCTCAGCCATAGATGAAAGGAACTTGTTAAAAACAAACATAATTATTCTTTTCATTAGGCAACTATTGTAAAAATTCGTAAGAACAACTAAATTGTTGTTATTTTAGGTGAAGAGTAGTGAATGCAGCATCTTACAGGAATAACAGGATGGAAGAAAATATAACTCCAGCTATAGTTTTTTTCAGAGTAGAAGCAACTTTACAAAGAATATACAAAACCATAACCAGTCAAACTCACAAATTATGTTCTCAACAACCCTTATGAGGGATGTCTACATTTTTTCTAGTTTGGAGAAAGATCTAACTTTCCATATCTATATTGATACTTGTATATCCACAGTTGGCTTTGCTCTGGTTTGTGGAACAAATTTAAAGGGTGCAAACTTGTTTAAGTCCAGATAGAGCTAAAGTATGGTCCACCAGTGCACCATAAGGGAATTCATCTGGATAGCTCAAAAACCCCTGAATTATTGCTAATACATATCAGATCACAGTAATAAAGCCAGTGTTTTCTTGTTTCTTATATCTTCTTCCGATCTGCCTGATGGGAAGTACCATTAGTAGGAAAAATGGAAGGTTCTTTGAAACTTGACATTTCCATGCTGCCTTTCAAATTTGTTGAGGCAAACATGGTTTTTAGCCAGTTGGTAAAAGTATTTGTTTCTACTTTTCCTATGCCTGCCTTTCAGTATGCTTTGTTATCTTGACCTAGGAAACAAAGTAAAATTGAACTTGATAATAGTTGATTCGTTTCTTCTCTTCCCTTTAATTTTATTTTTTCTGGTGAGAGAGGATGTATGTTTAGGAGTTTAAAAATATTGCTTTATGACTATTTAAAACAGCGTCCACTATTAAAAAAAATTAAAAAACCAAACTGAACAAAAACTACCTAATGATTCTACCAATCTTACCTTCTTCCAGTGTCAGCCTTTTCAATGCTTACAGATAATATGGAAAATCTTCCTGTTGGATAATACTCATTTAATGGATTATGCACTTAAGTAAAGGTTAGCATGCAAAGCAATTTGAAGCCTGAAGACTGTGCAAATAAGTAAATGATGACCTGTCAAGGTGCTCAGGAGCTAACTATCTTTGCCCATACCATGTTCCTCCAGCCAGTCTGCTTCTGCTGTATGGTTTAATTGATCCTGCCTACAAACCATTTTGCAGCCCTATAAATAATGATTTTCTGAAGTAGTGAGTAATTCACTTATAAAGCTCAATAGCAATGTCTGTTGCATGCAAACAGGAAACAAAACTTGGTGATTTTGTTCTCATCTAGAATCTAAAGGAAAAATAGTGAGTGCATTGATTATGAACAGTAAAACCTCACTGCTCAGTTAAGACAATAATCACCTCAAAAACACAGCATAATAAAATATGTAAACAAGAAAGAAAGAAAGAAAGAAAGAAAGAAAGAAAGAAAGAAAGAAAGAAAGAAAGAAAGAAAGAAAGAAAGAAAGAAAGAAAGAAAAGGCTAATTAACTGGACTACTCTTTTTAGGAAATGATGGGGAAGTCATATGCTAGGCTGTAATTGCTAAATGTGCGTCTTAACTCACACAGCCAACCATTCTGTAACCTTCCAAAAGACATCGTTAAGTCCTCCTTGCTTACCAACTAGAGGATGATTTGAACCTTTTAATACAGAAGTATTTCATATTTTATTAAGCAGAAACAAAGAAAAGACAGCATTATACAAAACTTCTAAAAAATTTTGGCCCTCTTTCCAATATACCATATTAGACTCAAAGCTATAATTTTATGCTTCAAAGTAGGATGCATCCATGCTAGCAATTAATAGATTCTAAATTCATAGATTAATAAAGTTAATTAATAAAATATCTTCCTTTCCTATATGACTTACCAAAATTTGGAGGTCTTCCTGTTGCACAGAGGAACAAAGCCAAAGATTTTGAAAGTTGGTGTATTTTTTTAATTTAATTTTGTAAGGAAAAAAACCCCAAACAGCAAAACAACCAAGACAGAGAGCACACATCACCTGACAACTGCTAGATGATAGGTAATTCTCATACTTAATTAAAATGCAGAAGGGCAGTAGAAAAATAAGTATCATAAATGTGTTGATGCAAGCCTTGAATCTCTGGCAAAAGTGTCAAAAGGGTAAATTGCATTTTGGGAGAATATTATTATGTATATCTTCTATGTTTTTTGTGGTTTTTTTTTCTTTTAACTGTTTGGAATTTATAAGAACAAATAATTTTTTTTCACAGAATAATAATATAAATTATTTTTCTGGAGTTTCTACAAATGAGGTACTTTGAGCTTTCAGAGATGCAGAACACACAGAGAAGATGGAAGTTCAGGGAAATTTGTTTTCCTCAAAAGGTGTTTGGGAAAAGTTAGTGTGCAGAATCCATTACATTGCAATAGTTTGGGACCGGTACCATTCAATGACAAGTATAAGGTAGAAGTCTCCCTGGGCTGGCATAATTTGGTGCATGAAGAGGGATCATCAACAGAAAAGCACATCCTGTTGGAAAACTATCTACTATCATAAAAAGAAATTCTTTCTGCTACTGCCTATTGATTTGGCTCAACCACATATTTTCCTTCACATTTCATTGGTGGAATCTATCATTATTTAGACTTGTAATTATAGTTTGACTATGGCATTCTTTGCATACTTGCATAGAATTGAAAATCTGCCATGAACCCAAGCAATCTGTAGGAAGCTTGACAAGTGAGTTTAGATCATCTTAATGTTTGCAGAGGATAACAGAAATTAAGTTCCCACCAAAGGGAAAAATACCCCATCAAGAATCTTCACAGTATTTGTTTGCTGTGGGCAGTTGTCTTATTGCAAGACTTATTTCCATAGGTTTTTCAGAGCGTAAGGTGAGATTAAAAAAACAAATTTTGAAAGAGATCATAAAAGTCTGTATCTACGAAACATAACTGAAGAAATTCCTAAAAGCCAGGGCAGATACAAGAAGAGTTTCTTTTCTGTTTCTTTAAGAATGTTGTTCAGAATGGATGGTCTTTTGTTTTCTTTACTTTGACTATTTTATAACCTTAAATAAAGTAGAACTTTCTACTGCTGCCGTCAAGTTAGAATGACTCATTCCTCCCTGTTTAGAAGGAAGAATCTGATATCAATTGATATTTATTGAAAACAATAACAAAGAAAAGATAAATTTTTAAAAACCCATCTTATTTCTGCAAGGAAGTGAATATTAAGAATATATTAAGAATCACTGCTATAAAGATTATTTTCTAATGGAATACAAATATTTAAATGCTTTTTCTAACAAGATTTCCTCATAGCCTTTATAAATGGCTAATGTCTCCAAGTAAACGAGGCATTAATTGCACATTAAGAATACAGAAAGATGGCATATATATTTCTGATACCGATGTATAAACTTATTTGTAAATATATTCACTTAAATATGAAATTTATGAAAAATTAATAATCTTATACTATATACCTACCATAATAATACTATATAACCAGATGACTTAAATGCCAAACTGAATTTCTAGGAATACATAATTCACATTTTGTTACCACCTCAACTGGACTACTTTGACAATCTACCTTAAAGAGTCCCTTATTTCAGTCTTAAAGAAATATTCCTTGTTCCCATACTATTAAAGTTTGTTAGTATCTGCAGGTGAAGACATTACTCTGCATTACCTTTCTCTCATTTGATGCAACTGTGAGCAGATCTTTGAAGTTTATCTTTGAATCCAGCTAATTCAAATATTTGTAATTGCAACTTCCCCCTCTCCCCGCCACTCTTTTCTAAGGAAGGGTGAATGGCCAAGAGTAGCCATAAATGTAGGTCAGCAGCTGGTACAGTCAAGCTCATACCAATGAGTCAGTAGGTAAGTGGGTGTTAACTAACAGATCACTACTTAAGTGATATTTTAAATAGATTTTTGTTCCAAATACTGGAAACATACATAATAGTGTGAAAACATAGACTACGTGATCCCAAAATCTCTCTTTTTAAGCATTAGTATAATGAGATCAAATGCATTTCTCTAGTTCTCCTCCAGGTGTTAAGTGGAGGAACATTTAAGAGAATACATCTCTTTGTATAAATAAATATGGTAAAGCTCAGTGTGACAAGCCAGTGAAACATGTGCTTTTCAGCAGGTGAAAAGCAAAGGAGTATAGACGACTTTAAATATTAAGAGATTAAAATGATGAAGACTTACATCAGGACCAATAGTATTTATGAGTTCCTTAGAAAAGGAATGCACTTCTAAGTTAGGCTCTTCAATACCAAATTAGCACAAATTTTACATAAAATCAGAGAAAAATAATAATTCTCAAACAGCAAGTGTGTTGTCCCCACCCCTCCCCATTCAGGCACCAGTTTAAAGTGCTCTAGTAAGCTCCCTTGAGACAAGATCATTTTCCAACTTAACTCCCCCCCGCCAAATTTTCACTAGGGAGTGACTTAGAATAACTACCTTTTTAAGAATAAAGACATAGTAAGATGGAACAAAAAGATAAAAAGGCTTGCAAACACATTTTTATTTCTGTATCCCTGATTCCAAGATTTGCTGTAGTCAGCACATTTCTATCAAAATTTGGCACAAATGGTTGGAAGAAAATGTTTCTATGTGTCCTGTTTATGCTTTTTTCCTGCCCTTCCCAGTAGTTGCCTGCAAATCTCTTTCCTATATTCTCTCTTCAGCTTCACCCGCCTGCTACACCATCAAGTTGCACCAAGGGAGGTTCAGATTGGATATCAGGAATATATTTTTCCACAGAAAGGGTTATTAAGCATTGGAATTGGCTGTCTGTGGAAGTGGTAGAGGCACCATCCCTGGAGGTATTTAAAAAATGGGTTGACTGCTTAGTGATGTGGTTTAGTGATGGGTTGTTATGGATTGTTTTTTTTTTGGTTTTTTTTTTGTTTGTTTATTTTTAATCAGAGTTAGGTTGATGGTTGGACTAGATGATCTCAAAGGTCCCTTCCAACTTAGACAATTTTATGATTCTGTGATCTGGAAGTCTCTCCTTACTACACATGGAAGTTCAGCTGCTGCACTGGGATTGCTGCTCTCCTTCACAGGTCTCCAGCTCACTGCCATGCCACTTGTAAGAGAACAGAGCATACAGTCTAAGGACAGCTGAATGCAGGCATGCAAGGATGACTTTAGGAAAGCCAAGACTCAGGTAGAAATGACACTTACCAGGGGTATAAAGGACAGAAAGAGGAGCTTGTATTACTACATCGGTAGTAAAAGGCTGAACAAGGAAAACGTGGGCTCATTGAGGTGGGGGACTTTGTGTCAGCAGATACAGATAAGACTGAGGTATTAGTTGCATTGTTTGCCTCAGTCTTCCTCATTAACAAGGTCTTTCAGGCCTCTGACCTTAAAGAAGGGTTTAAAGGAGGACAAGAATTACTAGCAACCAATGAAGGTCTGGGGTTATATGAGTGAAGTCAACCCATATGTGTCCATGAGACCCAACAACCTCCAAGGATGCTGAGAGAACTGGTTGATGTCCTTCATAAAGAAGGAAGATAAAGACGAACAAGCCTGTTAAAAGAGACTTTAACTTATGTAGGGACAAAGATTGTTCTCTTTTCTTTCCACAAAGCTTTTCACCAGAAGCATAGGGCAGATTGTGTATTGTTAGTGCATTGGAAAGGAAACCACCATACTGAGGTTCAGAACTCCATTAAAGATGAATGTGATGTTTAATACCAGCAATTTTGAACAATCCTATTTATTTCCATGGAAGAACAAAATGAGATAGAGTTAGTTTTTCTTGCTGCTATCCTTCTGTTTGCCTTATGTAGGTCTACTGGTAAAGGAAATTACAAAGACAGACAAAGCTAGCACTAGTCTCATCAGATGCAGCATGGATCCAGTGTATTACAACACGAAGTGGGCTAATTTGGTATTGCAGAAAGCTGGAGAAATCTGGAAAAACTGGGAACCCAGAGAAAACAAAAACCTAGCACAGCTCCTTTGTCTCCATTGCTGAGGACTACCACCCAGAACTAGCTCAGGTATCCCTTTGGAGAGCACACAGAGGTAAACAATACTCTTTCATTGCACATCATTAACCCTTTGTTCCTATTCCATCTAAATCATGTAAGCTGTCATGTATTCACACACACACTCAACATAAACATAAACTAATTTTCAAACTTTTTAGTAATATGTTATCATGTTATCATTTGCATGCCTAATTCTCCTCAAACAGTGAGTAGTAATAACTAATGTTAATGGTTCTATCCAAATATGTTATTTGAAAATGTTAAGCATGTTGTTCATTGCAATAAGACAAACATTACCAATAGGGGTCCACAAGGGAACAGATACATAGTAAAAAGTGGATAGACTGTTACAAAAATCTTAGCATATATTTTACACCCTGAACAGAGACCATTTACTGCTTACAAAATCAAACCTCTTTTCAAAAAAATCAGGGCACCATAAGAGTCTAAATAGTTTTAATGGAAAAAAAAAAGGATCTTTAATAAATGAAACTGAAATGAACTACAGACCAATAATGTATATTCAATAAGAATTCAAAAATTAAACTGATAAATGTAACTTTTACTCATTCTTATATTCTCTAGATTTAATTAAAAGTTGTGTGAATTTTAGAGTATGAGTGAAAGAACCACAAAAAAATATTTTGAAAGTATGATAAATGTGTGCTGTACAGCTACCTGTTAGTCCTGTAAATCTAATTATGACAGAAGAAGAGACAGTCTGGATTCTTTAAGAACACATCTTCACTTGATAGAGTGACACTCTTCCCTCTCTCCTTCCTTCACTTGCTTTCTACTCTGTCAGATAGCAGGGAAATAATTTCAAAACTGAAAAATTTACAGCACAAAACAATATTCATAGCACACAACATTGCTCCATGAGGATGTGGTTAACCTTTGATATGTAGTCATAAAACAGAAAGTTGATATTACAGAGGATTAACTTTGGGGCTGATTAAAGTCAATGGCAAACACCCTATTGCTATTGGAGAATCAGGGTTTTGACTGTGCATTCTGTTTGGCATTTTAAGACCAAGATACAGATTTATAACATTAGAAACCTTGGCTCCATCCTGGCATAAATCCAAAACATTGGGCGTGTAAGGTATAAATGAGTCCATTTGCAAGTCCTTTGATATAGAACCATTTCAGACTCAAAAGGTCATTGCAGCTTCAGAATGACAGCACTGAACCATATATACTGAATGCCTCAGTTAAGATACTCACTAAAGTTAAAATTGTAATCCATTCCAACCATGGTGTGGCATATGCCAACAACCTGAGTCCACCTGTAAAATCTATCAACTGGAAAGCAATGGTAAGAATTTTACTTTAGTAATCAGCTGCTAGTGTGGCAGAAAGACTTTTTAAACTTATATTTCTAATGGTCTAATTGGTCAGTGGACTATTTCAGAAGCCATTTCAGAATTGCATTCCAGTGAGTGCAGCCACTTATGTCCTCTTAGGTCTTCAGTCTTCCACCTAGAAACACCAGGACTATTTGCTAGCAGCAAATAAGATATCTATTCCACCTTTCAGAGGAGGAAGATGTAAAAGAAGTTTGCTAATGGCTAACTTCTTCCCATCTCCAACTGAAACACTCTTTAGGAAGTGACATAAGGGGAAAACCTGCCTGCTCTGACTTCTGTCCAATAGCCAATGATCTTTTTTTGAATTCAAACCTTATCTTCTATTTCATTTATTAGCTTTGCAAAAGCTTCAAAATACTTGTAAAAAAGAGACTGGGGAACAGCAATCTCAACCCCGTTGTCACCAAAAAGTGATTGCTTGACACCAGACATGACTGCAGTCAAGAGCACTGTTTTATTGTTGGTTTTAATGCTTGGGCAGACAGAGAAAGAAAGCTTCTATGGAAGGTTTTCATCAGTCAGGAATGTCAAACAGCCACCAAAGAAAAGGAAGAGCTTAACTTCTCACTGAAATAAGCAGCTACTTACAAGCAACTTCAATGCAGATGTTGACTCCTGGTATAACAAAGAATGCATCTATATTCATCAGGGGAAAGGAAAAGTCTCAGTCTTATACAAAAGAAAAACATCCTTTTGTCCCAGAAGTGGGACTTGTTTTTTTTTTTTTTTAATTTATTTTGTTATGAGAAATCTGGACCAGATCTGACAGAGAGGCAATTCTGCTGCAGTTCTATGCCCCCATGTTCAGCTGGTAATGAGGCTGAAGCCATGTTCCCAGTACACATATGCAGAAGTATATGGAGTACAGGTCTGGCCACATAGATCGATACAACAAATTCCCAGAGCACTCATAGGAGCACAAATAGCATGAACAGGTTCAACCTGTTCCCCTCTCTGACTGAACAAGATGGATGCCTGCTAGTGGCAATGTGAGGTGAGGCACTAGAACAGGTTGCCTGGGGAAGTTGTGGATGCCCCATCCCTGTAAGTGCTTAAGACCAGGCTGGATGGGGCTTTGAGGAACCTGGTCTAGTGGGAGGTGTCCCTGCCCATGGAAGGGGGCTTGGAACTCAGTGATCTTTGAGGTCCCTTCCAATTCTAACCATTCTATGATTCTAAGATTCTAATGTGCATAAGCACAATGGAGATGGCCCCACAGCTGGGCTCAGATACCCAGTTGTGCCCAACTGCCAACACCTGGACATACAAACCTCTGAGGCCACACGCACTCAGATACAGAGAAACAGCTGGAACTCTCCTGGTCCCCAGTAGTCACCACTCACCCCACCCCATCCATCCCCCTATGGTCTCAGTCTTAGAAATCCACTCACTCCCTGGCCCAGACCACCTCACCCACTTCCCAGCTCACCTGGCTTGATCTTTGCTAGTGCTCACACACTCATTCGCCAATTGGGTCCCTGTGACCCACGTTCCTACTCCAGTTGCTGGCATCAACGTTCACACATTGAGATCTCTGCAGTTGCTGATACCACAGGCACACAGGCCTTCTAATCCACATTCTGGGTGCACACACACGCGCAAACACCCATCCATATGAGAGTCCCTCACCCAAGAAAAGAGTAAAAAATGAATTTTAAAGGAATAAAAGGCATATTCAAACCAGCATTTTTAAATAAGCAGTTTTTGAGTTAATCAACCACCACTATTCTCCAGTTCCCAAGTCTGAAAATGAACATTCATACTGGAAAACACCAAAATGAACTGTGTAGAACCATAATAAGTCTCAATTTAAGTTGTATTTCACTTGAAATATAGAAAATGTCAGCACTTAGGATCCAATATTTTTCTTGTATGTTCAGAATTCTGAGGGAAAAAAAAAAAAAGTATTTTCTGAGGAAGTTAATTACCCTTTACAAAAGGTTTAAAGACTTTTGAGCCAAATTTAGTCCCCAGAAGCCTGCACTTGCTATTTATTCCTATCTGTCTTCTGTAGAAGAAATAGCTGGTGTGTGTATGTTCTTAATTGGAGCCTCTTTGTGAGTTTGAGGATCAAGTCTGATAAAACAAATTCCATATTTGGTAAATAAGAAACTACAATTTATAAAATAATTTTAAAAGCATTTTTAGAATTTATTACATAACATGGGACTTCTGAGATGTTCTTTTCCTTCTGGACAAAAAACTGGAAGCCAGGAAAGATATCCCAGAGTATCTAGATTTAGGATAGTACACTGAGCCTTAAGCTTATCTGTGAAACCCTCATTTTAGGTGAACTCAGTCTTGCTCTACACAGATACTTTCCAAATAACTGCAATACTACAGTGTTCAATATTTATCTAACTTCTGAGGTGAGATTTGAATCAGTCCTGTGACTAATCTGTGACTAGTACTTCAGTTATTTTGAAGCTGGAATACACATCCATGGAGATGTCTGGCAGAAAAGGACTGTAGTGCAGCCATAACCAAACCCAAGTGCAAACTAATACAGATATTTTGAAATGGGCAGTTTGGAAACAGAAAAGGCACTGAGAATGACTGCTTTACAAAGATTGTAAAACAGATGGTAGGATTTAGGAGAGAAGAAGCCTAGTCGAGCGGGGCCTTGTTTCAAATACCCACAAATACAACTACCTGAAAGGAAACTGTAGAGAGGCAGGGATTGCCCTCTTCTCCCAAGGGAATAACGACAGGACCAGAGGAAATGGTATGAAGCTGCGGCAGGGGAGGTTTAGATTAGATATTAGGAAGAATTACTTTACTGAAAGAGTGGTCAGGCACTGGAACAGCCTGCCCAGGGAGGTGGTGGAGTCAACATCCCTGGAGGTATTTAAGAAACGTATAGACGTGGCTCTTCAGGGCATGNCTTCTCTTCATTCACCCTGTGGTGGTTCAACTCTTGTCTCCAAAATTCAGATGGTATTTCCCATCCTCATACTTTTACTTTGAGCTTAAAATTCATTAATGTTAAAGTGGTAAAGGTGGTAACATTTACAACAAGGAAAATGTCAGCTGAAAAGTACAGTTAAACAGTGTAACGCACTTATGCCAATAAAATAAGGATGATTATTAATGTTGGCGTGACTAAAGCAAAATCCATTATAATGAGTTTACTATTTATGAAAATATTTGTTAGGTTTTTTATGCCCAACTGTAATACTTAGAATCTTATTAAGAAAAATATTTAAACTTGACGGAAAATGCCAGAGTGGTTGGATAACATCCATTTTTGGTAAATCAGGATTTCTTTTAATAGCTATAGTCAAATAAGCGCATTTTATCAAACCTAATGTGTTTATAGTTAGTTTTCTACATTGTATCCCTCTCCTAATTGCAACTCCTAATTTTGCTTTTCTTCAGCCATTAAGCAGGAAACCTATTGATACTTTTAATAAGAATCCATGCTACTGAAGTCAGTTTTCATCTGCCAATTATTCAGTATCTCTGATAAAGATTACCCAAGCTTCCTGACTCTGACATAGCCATCTGAGTTTTATTTCCCCTTAACTATTGCAATTTGCATTTCTATATAGTCATTCCCATTAGCCATCCTGCCTTTGTCCCTGTGTTATAGAGTTCTCTTTATTGAAAACTGAGATGAAGCATTCATTTAATTTTTAAGCCAGACCCACATTATCTTTTAGACAATACCCATTTTTAACACATAGCAACTCCACTTTTCCCCTATTTTCTAAAGAACCTTTTTCACTTGTTGTAATTTCCTCTACAAGGTCTATCTCTGCTTGACTTTCAACAATTCTGAATTTATGAATAAGAATTCAGTGAGGTCCACCCTGTCGACAGTCCTATCCACCCACTGAGATATAGTCCTGCCATTTATTTATCAACAGTACCTTTTCTGTTACAAATCTAGTTGACAATGACTCTTTTTACTTGATAACCTTAATCTTCCATTGCCTCTTGTTTATTATCCTCTCAATACCACATGCTCTCCATTACATCTCAAACAGCAGGAACGTACAAATCATATTTAGCAGAGGGCAACTGAAAATAGAACGGGAGTCATTTGTACCAGGCTGTTGTGAATAGTGAACATCTTTGGAGAATCAGCACTGATTTCCATGCAGACACATTGTGCTGCAACCTTTCTCCACTATCTGGTTTTGACTACATCTTAGATGTTCCAAACCACTGCTTATTTTTCTTTAGCAGAATAAAACTTCAAAAAATTACATACATATATACATACATATATATATATGTATATATACATATACACACATATGACAGCATTGTTGTGGAAAAAATTTATACAGGATTTCTAAAATGAAGGTGTCAAAGAAATAGTCAAAATGTACCATTTGCTTCTGGATAGCAGTAGCTACAGAAAACAGTGCTTCTGATTCTCTGCTACTTGCACCTGTGAGGGAGAGGAACAGGAACAACCTATGATCTACGTACTTTCATTCCCTGGTTGCGAAAGATCAGAACAGCAGCAATGCACAGGGATGGAGGTCTAAAAGTATCTTGCTGTACAACAAGAGTAATTTCAATACAGTCAGATCAGACAAACACAAAGCTTTCGTTGACTAAAATCAAGGATGCAATAGTGACTGGCGGAAACATGGTGCGGCCTCCTTCGTGGGAGGCTCTAAGCTGAAAGTGAGAACAGGGAACTGGAGCTGTCTTTAGTGTAGGTCTGCCCTTAGACTACTCACTTGAATATTATGAAACTCTAAGGCGTACCCCAAGACTGAGAATACTCAATATATAAAAGCTTCTTACTGATCCCAGCCAATGGCTAGAACATGCTCTTACACAGAAGTGTGCTCCTATTTTCTTTACAAAAGCATACAAATGCACATCTCAACACAGTTAATATTCTTTTCATCTATATAAATGGTATGTTCTTTAAAGTAAAGTTATCTTAAGTAGATTATATGTAGTCTTTATACTTATGTCCTATACATTGAAGAAAAGGTATAAAGTCTTTGATGTTTTGCTACTAAAAGGGACAAAAGCATCTCAATATAACTGCCATTTCCCTAGTGGAAATGTCAGGCAAATCCCCCTCTGTTTCTTTTTCCTCCTTCACTTTCTAATAATACACTGAGGAACTTTTAAAAAGAGCTGCATATTCATCATCACAAATGAAACTTCACATTTTTCTGGCTGTGGAGATGGTAATTATAGGTTTGCACTTATAATTGAAGCATTGATGAACATGCCCCACTCTGCAGCAAATATAAAATAATTGTTAGGCAGACTATGTGGTGTTCTGGGGGAAAAAAAGCAATTGAAAGCAGCAGCATGAATCCCGATAATGATTACCCCAATGACTTATTTCCTAGTATCATTTACTGCCAGGAGAAATTAAACCAGTGGGGGCAGGATATTTTTGCAGAAAATGACAAGCTTCTGGTTCTTCCTTAAATAACAATGCATCCGATGCCTGAAGGCCAGTTTCAACCAACCCTATTTGTAGGGCAGTACAACCACTCCTGAAGGTAAACCAGAAGGGGCAGAAGCAAATTACATTTTTGATCTCTGGCAAAAGAGTTCCCAAAAAACCAACTGCAAAACAAAACAATTGACAGGAAACCCAAACAGAGCGATTATTAGCTTGCTATGTTTCTTAGAATGACAAATCCAAGTACTCCACTAACAGCATAAGATGGAAAAAAACCTAAACTTTGGTTCATGGTTGATTGCTCCCTTTCTCCCCTCCTTGTTCACTAATACCTAGCTGCTTTGTATTTGTGCCTCAGACTGAGGCGTTTGTTAGCAGCACATTTGAAGCTGACAACAACAAAGAGATGGCACAACAAAACAACTCCCCGGGGGTTCTCTCCAGAACAGCGCTAGATCCACAAGTTATCTCGGTCAAACAACTGCTTTGCACAGTGTGAATAAGGGCAAAAGAGTCCATCAGTCTCTGAAGTTACTAATATTGAGGGTCTGGCTAGCTATAGAACTTGATGAGATCATTTATAGCTTATGCAGAACTAAAGCAGTTTACATCAGGGGAAATAAAAACCCTAGGCCTGGATTATTATTCCTTTTTTTTAATTAGAAAGAAAAAGCTAGAAAGGTAGGAACAGCAAATAGTTTTCTAAAGTTTTGTTTGCTTTTTAACTGAGTGGTTTGGGTTGAGGATTACATCTGGGTTATTAGAAAGACATTTCAACAAGGTAAAATCCCATTTAGTTCGGGTCAGGAATAGGAAAATAAATTATTTCTATAGTTCTGACTGTTGCAAATGCAACTGTCTGGCAAATGCAAAACTTGAAAAGTATCAGCCAGAAGAAGCTCTGCTGTAAACTAATAAGAATCAGACCAGAGACAGTTGTTTTTCCAGATATTTAGCTCGTGGTTATTGGAGGGTGGGGGTATGTGGAATAAAAGCTTAAAACCAATGACAGAGAAAGAAAAGTTTAAATACTTCACAGTAAAAATAAGTATTTGGAATCACAAAGGAAAAAAATAGGTACTATTTTCTAAATTTCTCCTATGTTCATATAAAAATTTACTTTAGTATTCTTCACACACAATTTCATTTAAAAAAAGGAAGCCTGGTTCTTAATTATCTTGACCCTGACAACCAATTAAACCTAAACCAAACCCAAAACAACCAAACCAAAAAATCATGCAGCAGGAAAGCCCTCTGAATAAATAGAAGGAACTGAGAGACATACCTAACCTATAGCATGCCTTAGAGTCCTCCCATTAAAGACTCCTCTCTCACTGAAGGAACAACATCACAAGCCTCCAGGTAGCACTTTAAACCACTTAGGTTGAACCTCCTGTGCTCAGCTGCTTGGCATTTCTGAACTAGCTAATTAATGCCAATATTTAGTGTAGGAACAGGTGGGAAAACTAATGACTAATTTCTTCTCTCTTCTAACCCCAAAGCCACCGCTGTCTTTTAAAAATACAATTCTTGCTACTGCCTGCTGATTCCATTTCTTGTCAGCCTCGTTGCTCCGACATGAGGCTGCAATAAACGAACAGCTGGATGCAGCATTCTTCTGCAAGTGGAACAGCTTCCTTTCTGCAACAAGCACCTTGTCTTAATGTGCTCATGTTGTCTCTCTTGGATGGATCAAATAAATGTGAACTCTTCTAATAGGAGGACCACAACATGTTTGCTGCAAGTATGGTTCGGTTTGACTGCTAAACCAAGTAAGGCCCTTTAGAAGAGGAAGGGAAGAGAAAGGGAAAAGGAAGGTAGGCATTTCCTGAAACTGTATTTTTTGAGTATATGTGATAAAAGTGAAGGACGACAGGACAGATCATAAAATTCGGACCTTTTGTTCAGCAACTCAGTAAGAACTGTATTAATCGAAGATGTTGGTAAGTTCAAACAAATATCTGCTCCAAATCAGCTGAAAGAGGAGTTGGTTTAATTGTGCACGAGCTAAAGCTCAACCTTTTCAACTTTTCTCACTCCAGCTTCTTCAATCTGTCTCTGTTAAGTACATTGGTAATATTTAGCAAAAGCGTATTTTCCTTTTTCCGGACAAATGAACTAGTAGGTGATCACAGAAGTTTTGATCAGGCAGATCTAGGCCTATAGTGGCTTCTTCATCTTGACTTCCAACATGGTCCAAGGTTTATATAAGTGTGATCTGACCTAAAGATAATTATTAACGGTCCAGGAAGAAACGTGTGATCCTAGACCTTTCTCCAGTGATCATGCATAAAAAATGTTGATATGGTACTACCAATCCCTACTAACAGAAGATGTAAGTGGCCTTCCTTTCACCATAGTTTAAGGGAGTGCACATCATGCTGGGTAACTGTGTAGGGGCATTAGCTCTGCTTTGGCCATGGGCTGACCAAGGACTGGGAAAAATGTTAAGGTGTTTTTGAATTCTTTCTTGTTAGACCTGAGGGAAGCCATTGAGAAGTTTCAAAAATGTTTTAATTACAGCAAAAACTGTTCAGCATGCATAAACAGTTTTAGCTGCTAAAACCTAATACTTTTTGCAGCCTAATACCCTCACAGTAAAACCCTGTGTATCGGGCATTTGAACTGCATATATGACAAAGTTTGGTTGAGTATAAATGAAATTTTATCACTAGCAAAAACTATAGTCAGTCAGGAAATACTGAAATTATAAATTAAGTCTAACAAAAATAAATGTTTGATAAAGAATAAATTCATTGCTTTCACACATGGATCAGCTGTATGCTCAGTTCACATTATGTTTAAAAGAAGTTAGGCTTTTCCTTAAGTCCTCTTGGAAAGCTAAGTTTAGTAACAGGAAGCAGTGAGAATCTGGAGGGAATTAATAAGTATTACTTAGAATAAAAGCCATAATGATTTAACTTCTTCAGATGCAAAGAATTTGTGCATACATATTCTGTATATTCAATTACTCTGGATCATTTTTAAAGTCCATCATATGTTGGCATTAAATTACTATGGCTGGGTGGGAGAAATAGATTGAAAAGATGGGTCTTAAATAAGCATTGGTTTATAAGTATCAGCTCAATAAACCCAGGTTCTTTAACAGGAGGAAAAAAAAAAAAAAAAGAGGAAGCATGAATTTACAGGAGCTTAATTTTATGCAGAACAGGCTACTTAAGCAGGAAACAAAAGAGCAAAATGGTTAACTTAATTCTGCACAAGACAATTCCAAATTCATTCTCTTCCCTTAGTGGCCAATGTGTCCACCTTCATAGATCATTTTGAGGGGTAAAGTTTAGTAAGTGTTGTATGAATTATTCAACTGGTTGACTGTTTTAAAACCCACTAACGAAGCAACAGAACTCACTGCTAAAAACTGACATAGTTTTTGTCTTTAAAAGTTTAACACAAAACACCATATTACTACTGCACAGGATTCTAGTTCTGAAAGATTGTTATTTATTGCCACTATCTTTTATTTGTCAACCTCAAATGAAAAATGTCAAGATTCAGTTGATTCCTAAGCTCACAATAACCAATGGAAATGAGATGTATCATAGAGCAGAAAGATAAGTGTCGCCTGCACACTTAGGACAATAAAGATCATACTTTTTTTTTTACCAGTCATTTAGAAATGAGAAAGTTTTGGGGAAAAATACAGGTTGTAGGATTCTATGAATATGATATCTATCCATAGGATGGTATATATCCATCATATGGATTAAGACTGAAAAATTTGAATTCATTAAAGGCAAGTGTGCTGGACTTTTCCATTGTCTGTCAAAATAGTAATAGTTTTCCTCTGACTGTGAGGCTGTGATCTTAGAGATAAATAACTCAGTCCACTGCATTATAGTGTCTGGTCATAATAATTCAGTATTAAAATCTGAATTGTGGCACTGAAAATAGACAATTAATGACAATTTTTGAGACAAGTTTTATAGCCCAGTCTTACAGTCCACATTCAGCCTCACACTCAGTCCATGAACTATTTTATTCTGATTGCCTTTGTCCTTCAATCATTTTTTTCATCTTTAATTCCCAAGACCTAGTTTCTTGAACCTTGTTCATTATGTCCTCTTATACAACATGCAAATTATGTGCAGTCACAATGTTATACTTCTCCCATTTATTGATATTGGTAGTAATTATTTAGCTACTGGACTTTGGAACTGCAAGTCACTCAAGAGACCTCTAATTCATCTGTATGTGTTGACAAATACTGAAAGATACTGTGATATGAGGTCCTTTCTAGAATTTCTGTGGTATTATTTTTCCACAGTCACTTCTGTTTGTTGGTCTCTTCTACTCCATTGTTATAATTAAAACATTTTTAAATGAATAGCAGCTTTTCAGTAGAAAAGTTGCTGTATTGTTGTTTTTGGTTTTTTTTTAAAGGGATAAAAAGTTAAAAAAATTTTGTGATATCCAATGCTTGGGTTTTGATAGAATTTTTAAACATGCAGCTACAAATGACTGTTCCAGAATAATATTTTTCCTATTTTCAGGTAGCTCAAGTTAGTCACCTAAGAGCAGTTAAAGCATTTTAACAGAAACAATGACTAACTACTTCAGAAATATAACAGTGGTGTAAATTATGACACTTACTATGTAGTGATTTCAGTAACTTTCCAATGAGTAGACTTATTAAGTGATTAGAAGGAAGGATAACAATGTTTTCTGCCTTCTTGTTCCTTAGCTACGCTGGTAGTAATCCACAATGAAGGACAGTCTCATATACAAAATAGGAAAGCAATTTATTATGAAGCTGGGCACAGCATATTTGCTATTTGTGTGACACATGCAAACAAAAAACAGAACTACTTGTAATAGCACAGGACTTCCAGTAAAGTCCCTTAGATTTTATCAGATCATGAACTAATAGATTTAACTTTCTAAAATAACAAGAATTCTAGAGACATCAAATAGAAAAGAAATAGGTTAATAGATCCACACATGTCTATTTCCCACATATCTTTACAGAACAACTTTCTCCAGGGTTGCACTAAGGTGACAAAAAGCTCCACGGTCTCCTGTAGGACATCAGAAAGCATGTTTCTTTCCAGCATGAGATTAAAAGATTAAAAGCATGAGATTGAGATTAAAAGCAACAAATTAAATACCACAGATGAATGGATTACACTGAAATGCCTTTTCAACCTGACTAAACTCCCTCTCATTTTTTCAGCTAAATCCAGCTAGAAGTGATAGCATGTTCCAATATGGTATCTACCAGTCAACAGAATAATAAAGGATAATGCAAGTACAAAACTAAACTGTGTTTATACTACTATTAATATGCTTAGTCAGAAAGGATAAATTTTTTTGGTAGTTAACATTTTCTATAACAGACATATGTATGGTTTTACAATATAAATATAATCTGGTTTATAAATCTTGAACTGTCACTTCTCAAGTGGCTGGTATATGGTTAAGGGTCTAAATTTATGTTGCTTAATATTGAGAGAACAAGCTTGGAAAAGTCTGCAGATGAAAATGGTGGTTCCATATCTACTCCATGGTTTTTATCTGCCAAACCATCCGTACTCTGCAAATAATGTTAATAGAGCATGCCAGATCAGAGCTTTGCAGAAGCTGCCAGTTCTATTTTGTAGTAAAATTTCAGACTTTGACATTTGTTTAGTTACAGACTGGAATGAAAAAAATCTTAAAATTATTTAAGTGAAAATTAAATCTCAATTTGTAGATTTCATCATGAGATTTTCCACTTAGTAAAACACACACATGTATAAGTATATATATCTCTCTATATATATCCTTATGCCTTATGGTTAGAGCACAGGCTTCAGACAGATTCATAGTTATAACATCAGGGGCAATTTTCCACATGTCAATTTATGATGACAAGAGTGGTAATGTAAGTCAAGATCATCCCTTGTTGCACAACACAACATTTTCCATGAAGTTGCAGAACACTTAAGCATGTTGTGTTGCTTCAGCAAAGTGAAACTTCTCAGTAAAAGTGAAAAATCACTGAAGCTAGGACCCTTAGACACTGATTTCACTGCACATTTAGATGGCATTTTAACCAGAAGTGACTATCAAGTCTTTCATACTATTTCCTCTGGATGGATATATATGTATTATTCACTTGAAAAATTGCTGAAATCTATGCAATTTCACTAAAACTTTATAAATAATGTTAATTTTTCTGTTCCTCCTGTACAACTATTTTTACTGCCTCTAGTACAGGAAAAACAACAGCACAGATCTTCAGTTGATGACTTCTGATGTGTAGACCATTTCTTCAGAGTAACAGGCATCAATTATAGCACCATTCCAATTGACCTAACTTGCAGTAGAAATTTGAGATGGCACAGATCAGCCCTATAATTCATGGAGCAACATTACTGCTAATTTCTTGCAGAGTGGGAGTAGATGAGTCAAAAGCATTGTCAGTACAGATGACTGCATACTGAGCTGTAAACACAGCTTAAATTTACCTTTAGCAGTCATTTTCCTCATTTTCCTTTATTAGACTGAAGTAATCAAAGATCACAGCTTATGGAACAATACACGCTTTGATAAAACCTTCTTTAAGGGACAACTTCTTTTATATTAGGGTAGTCAGATGTTTAAAATAAGACAATCCTTAGATGGAGATGAAGGAACTGATCACAGAAGAGTTTGGGTTGTGTAGGAATCTGTCATCAATGGGGAAACAGGCAACTTAATTACTTGTTAGTGATCTAAAGGAAAAAAATATGCCAAATTACATAAATAAACAAAACAAATGGAAAAACCTTCACTAACTATTAAGGAAAGATAAAATATACTGCAACTGAGCATTCAGCCACAGAGTAGAGAGAACAGCTTTGATTTTGGTAATAGTAGAAACAAATTCATGCACAAGACCTATAATGTAGCTACTAAAAGCTACTTTAAGCTTTGCTAAATTTAAAGAAAGTACAATTTTTTTTTTAATATCCTATTGCAACTAATTCTTTTAAAATGCCTTTTAAAATATGTTGTCTTTGATTTTGCAAGTCATAAATGAATCATGGATTTATGAAGTTAGCAAGAAAGCTTTATTTTTGTTAGGTTATTTCAGAAGTGAATAATAGGAGGTTCCTTGGAATTTCTTCTACTTTATTTAAAACAGCCACTGACAAAAACAATTGACCGTACAATTATATCTCATATAACAACTACCATATTCCTAACTATTACTAGCTTTTTCTTGGAAGCTGAGGAATGTGAAAGAAAGGTAGGGTTATCCCTCTCTGATTAGAGAGCGGAACTGCCAGAGAAATTATTTTGCTTCTCAAGTTACATGATTTAATAAGCTTTACAGGAAAAGTCCTTTAACATGCACCAAGTGAGTTATGTGCTAGTATTTATGTTGGTAGGTGAAGAAGTTCTGACCCATGCAATAATCAGATGGCAATTTAGAGCAGAGATAATTCTGTCATTGGAAAATCTTGCTATTGATTAAAAGATCATTTTAAAAAGTACAAGAAAGAGACAAAAATCATTGCAAATATGCATCAGAGTGATTATGTTTTATGATCTTGTGGATGTCTTAAATTGTTTATTAGTTTGCTAAGCATTCTTCATTCATCATTCACAACATGCTATTAGACTTAAAGTATAGTTTAGAAACAAAAATGGTCTTTAAATACAAAAAATGTTTCTGAGACTTCTTGTGGTGTTTAAAGGTGTTGTAGTGCTGAGCAAAACTGAAATCTCCAGTTCTTCTAACTGAACAACCTCACTACTAACACTTAAGTAGAATACAGACTGACTGATGTCTTGAGGCATAAGACAGAGTAAGCATGTGCTAATATGACAGTGCAAATCATAATAAGGAAAAAGACACAAAAGAACACAAATATTTACTATGAATAAGAATTTTCTTTGGTATTAGGGTCCTTTTGTTATCACAGTGACAGTGTGAAACACATTTGACAAATTCTGCTTTCCCAGAACCTCTCAGCATATCTATATTTTGATGTCTGTTAACATTTAGTTAGACAAGACCTTCAGAGATCCCTTTTGTCTTGAAGTCTCTACCTCAGTAGTCCATGGACTGACCAGGATTTCCTTACCTGCAACATTTCCCATGAACCAAATATTACAACTGAAGTAATGTTGCTGTTGCTATCAGAAAACTTCTTCACTGTTGTGCGTAGTCTTCTATAGTTAAATAAGAGAGTTAAACAGTGTGACTGGAATACAAGCAGGTAAGGCCTAATCAAAATGCAGGCTTCCACCCAGTGTCTTGTTACCACATATTGTAAAGTGACTATGCTGAACTTCAGGATCAGGTACAGTTTTCATAAGTGTGGGAGAGACGAGTTTTATATCTCAATGACCTAGTTTTCTAGGAGGAAAGACCTCATATCATTATGCATAACCTAGCAGTTTTGAAACCAGCTGTAGAAGACAAACCTTGAGTAACGAGGGGAGGAAGGACTACAGGGATTCAAGAGTTAGTACCTTGGTGAAAATAAGCTAAATAGGCCTGCAGGTAGTGGCAGCTCTAATGCTTTTGTGGGACTGAATTAAAACTCAGAAGCAAAGGATATACATTCCTGGTGGGGATTAATTCCCAAGTAAGATCTCACCCTGCCTGCAGTGCACGAGGAGACAGAAAGAGATGGCCAAAGCATTTGGCCAAAAGTGAGTTTTCATCTGTTAGCTATTTTTTCATAGCAGAAGGAAGAGAACAAGGTAACTAAACAGCAGTGTCAAAGGACACAAGCATGCGAGCTAATTGTCAGATTCATAAATATGATTTCCCAATTACTCTTTGACTTCTGAATGCTCTCGCTGCCCTTCAAACATGTACAGTTATACGTCCCCTTGAAAAAGCAAACTTGAATATTGTCCCAGCTGTTTAGAAGGATATTCCATTTACCAACTCCTTATAGTTAGAAGATGCAAGTCCTTTCCCTGACTTGTTCACTTTCTGCTCTCCCTGTTTGATCCTCACATACTGCTCCTGAGTGAGGATCACGTGTGCGATCAGGTAACACAAAGCAGTCTTCCATGGTACAAGTTTCCTTTGATAATTTTTCCACAGAGAGCTGAGACACCGAAGAAAAGACAAATGACACACCAAGAACATCTTTAAAATAGAGTCAAGTCAATAATTACTGGAAAAATGCTTAGGCAAAGCAGAGCTTTCTGTAATTTAGTAATTTATTATTATTACTATTATTATTTTGAATCCAAACCCATGTATTAAAATAATCGGTTCTGTGCTTTAAGAGAAAGGAGAGAGCGGAAGTGTAGACCCAGGCTGAATCTACTGAGTATTCCTGATACAGTCAGGAACTGTATTGTTTATAATAAATTGGTTTAATATATTGTTTCATATTTCTGCTCCAGAAAAAATATTTTCATAAGCAATCTTGCCTTAGCAATTAGTTCCAAACAGCAGCCAATACACTCTTGCTACAGGCTGAGCCCAAATTGACTCTACTTATGCCTTTTAAACTCTTCATTTTATGGCTAACACTGACAACAGGTCAAACAAAGAAGGCTAAATACAGTAGTTGTGTGTTCAACAGTTGTAGCTTATGCCTTCCTAAGAGCTGCAAGGCCTGTATATTTAACTAGTAGGACAAAAGAAACAGCAATTTATTTTTGTGTTAGCCAAATTCTAGGCAGTTGCAGTGTTGAAATTATTTAATGGCTTTGGATTAGCCACACCTCATCCTGTTTGAGCCTTGCTCTTTATCTCTAATGTTAAGGGCTGTGAGTGGGAACAGTGTTGTATGAGCGGCCCAGTAGTAGACTTCTTTTACATGTACTAAATATTGGGTTTGCAGCCTTTTAAATTTTAGCAGAATGGGAATGCTACCATTAGGACAATAATCAACCCTTAAAATTTATTAATCCTTATCCAGATGCCTTAAACACATGCTGTGTATTTTAGATATATTATAGTACTGTAAACTCTCTCTGCAGCTTTAGTATTTCAATTATTCACATAATTCAAAACCCAGTGAAGCCTCACCTTCTTGGTAGACTGCCACAGGTTGCCAGGTTTGTATATATCTCAGACTATTCCAGAGGAAAAAATACGTGTCAGGTTAGGGAAAGGCCTTTTCTCTCTTTTCCCAAAATAGGAGTACATTCTGTTGATCACATGCTGTAAGGAGGCTCTTTAGGGCCAAGCAATGGTTTCAGCAGAAAAATAGACAGAAAAACAAAAGATCAAGAGAAGCTCAATTAAAAATGAATAATACCTGTTCTGTTAATATCACTGTCATTGATATGACAATCAAAAAACACCAACACATTGTCAGTGGTAGATAAGAGCTGGAAAAATCTCATACAATCTGTTACTCATGGCACAACGTCCACTTTTCCTCCCACTTCATCTTTTTCATTAAACAAGTCACCAGAAGACCCAAACTCTAAATGTAAAGAAAGAGTTTTCAAGGCCTTGAAAGTAGGAGATTAGTAGAGAATTGCAAAATTTTTTTTTTTTTTTTTCTAAAAAAGAACATTTTACTTACCCATCAGAAGAGTCATAGTTCTTTTTTATTTTTATTTTATTTTTATTTTAAATTTTTGGTTATCTGAGAAAGAGCTCTTACAACCTGATGTGCTAAAATTCAAGAACCACTACAATCCATCCCATCTATGATTATGGTTTTGCTCATATGTGTGGGTCATGCAGCCTGGTATCATGTCATTTTCTGTGATAAGCATCAGTTTTCTCAGGGAAAGATATTAGAGGAAAGGTGGCAAATAAACACTCTAGCAGAGAGGTTGCGGGAAGGAAGGGATTACCAAATATGTAGGTCATGGTAATATTTAGTCTAGGAGTATGGAAACTTTGTTTATATTTCTGTCTTATTCTTTCTGTTTTCTGTGTAATTATGGATATTCTGGCCATCTGTAGAAACAATTTCTGAATTATTTCAGTTTTGTCTTTGAAATTCTTGTGCAGGTTTTTCTGTCTAATCTTGAGCTGTATGAAGACAAATATTCTATTATAAGCATTTGAAAAGATGGTTTTCATCAGCTGTTCCCTTCTTGTCGTGCTGTGCAAACAGGTCAAAGGAAGTGCTGAGGCCCAGATTAGCCATCTCTCCATATCACTTATCTGCAGGTGAATCTTCATGGCTAGTTTTGACTGCTAATAGCTCCCGTTATCAAGAAGTCTTTAATGAACCTTTGTCATCAGTCTACTTAAAGCAACCTCTAATTCCCTTTTGAAGATTCCTTCATGACTTTCCTACCATGGTTTGGATGTAGCCTGCTGCAATGTCAGATGGAAAGTAAAGGCAGTCTCAGATGAAGGATGAATTTACTCTGCCAAGAGCAGATGTAGGTGTCACATGCTTGGCCATACACTGTAGGCAGCTTGGGCTATTGAAGACCCCTCAAAGCCAGTCAAGCAAAGCAAAATCACCTGCCCTCCCCATCTAGATCCCTCAATAGGTCAATAGAGGGTATGTTTTTCTCACTTTTCCTCTGCTTCAGATTACACATTGCCAATTATAAAACCTTACTTTTGTGTGTTCAACGAAAAAAAGGCAAGTTTGAAATTTTCTGTATAGATAATATTAGTGACTTTAAGGAAATCTTTAGCTCATTGCTCCATCAATCTGTGTCAAAAGTTGCTGTGATTTATGGTCAGGGAGATTAAAGAATAGGGTTTGGCACAAGTCACTTAAACAAGCTCAGGATTTGAAAACAGAAGTTTTGTAAATCCTAAACCACTTCACTGTATTTTGTGTGAAATTAATAGAAATACCTCCTTTCTAATGATAAAGAATATAAAATAGTTTTCACAAGTTATATGTTATGAGAACAACCATGCTTGAAAAGGGTAGTTAGTTGTGATAAAAACAAGACTTTAGAAAAGCTCTTTCCATGCACGTAACATTTTTTACTTTTCCAAACTACTTATTTATTATCAGTTTTACTGAGCCAGAAAAAAAAGAACAAAATATTATGACCGCATTTGGACAGAAAGTCTCATTATGCTGCTTATTAAAATGTTGGACTTGGACTCTATATCCAGTTTGTTACATATGCTAAAAATTAAAATTGAATGGGAGAGCGGTATTTTTTCTCCTTTTCCATCTTCCTCCAAATTTTAAGTATTTTAATTTAGATGACTCAGAACTTATATGCATTACAACACTAACAATATAAAATAATAATTTTTATAGCTGTGGAAAAAAATTAAATGGGAAAAGCTTTACAAATCTCTCTTCAAAATGAAACAGCTAAGTACAAATCTAGTTAGGTGAATGTTTTTAAGAGCCCTGGTAAAAAAATGAGCTACCACCAGACAAAAATCTGAAAATTATAAATAGGAAAAGGAGATGATTTTGAAATAAAGAATCAGCTGAAAATCTCTTTCTTGTGCAATGGAAAGTAAAACACAAAACAAAAGAAAAAAAGTCTTTGGTCACTGTTGGAACCGGAATGAAACAAAATTTCATAATGGTGAAGTGCTTCAGTGTCACCTAAGAAGAAGGCATGATACATTGTAGCCTGAGATAAGCTCCCTGAAAGGGAATGAAACATTCTCTAAACAAAGAAGTAGTAGATTAGTCTAAGTATATACAAATATTTGCATATGAAAAACTGACTTCTTACAACTAATATTAATACTTTGCAAATTACAGAAGGTAGATGGTTTGACAATCTCTCAGATTATTTTTAAAAAATGATCTTTAAAAGTTATATGCATCAAAACCCAGAAATCCTCTTTTTACCCCAAAAGTTATAACAGTATTTGTATTTTGATAGATAGGTCTGGTTTGTGTGGATAACATAGAGATATCCTTACAGTTGTCTGTCACTAATGTGAGGTCAGAAAGGTTAAACTTCTTGGATAATTACTAATCTGGCAAGGAATAAATTTGCATGGGGAGAACTCATAATCTTGATGCCAAATGTTACCTAGTCCCAAGCAACCCAGAGTGAGGCTCTGGCAAATGATGGGATACTGACTATGGAGGGAAGTGCATTAGAAGGCATTGGGAACATTCCTGGGAAGAGTCAGTAAAATAAACAGAATGTGTTTATAAAATGTGTCTCCCATAGATTTGTTTACCTTGTTCTATATTTACCATATTTTTCACCTGTTGTGAAAAGGGCAGCTATAAGAGACTAGAGAAACAGGGTTTGTAGTTGAAGAGTTGCTGAGTAGCTTTTATGTTTCAGTATTTCTTGCCAGAAGGTCAGCTTTTGGAAAATCCTTTCAGAAGCATCTGAAGAAATATGACTACACTGAGATCATACTACATGTCCAAGTGGAAACAGAGACATTACTTCTGTTTTAGGCTGAAAAGCATCAAGCAGAACTTGGAACAAAGAGCCACTTTGTGATTTACCATGTCTGGCATTTTTTCTTTCGATATCTAGAAGCCCAAAACACGATGCCTGCAGCAATAATTTTTAAAGGACATTTTCTTTTTAAAATCAAATTGAAACAAGTCTGACCATTTGAATTAATCATAAATCTCTCATAATTTTTCATAAAAATAAGAATTCTATTCTCTTGTATCTCAGTTGAATCCCATAAAGTTTCCTATGCTTCCCATTGGATAGGACAGTCTTAACTTCACATGGCAAAAGTTATCAAGATTGCGGTATGCCTTCTGAACTTTTACCCACTTTCAGAATGTGGCTATGTTCATTTGATTAAATACTCTATATGAAAGGTGTGTATAACACTTTGGCATGCCCACTGAGAAATGTACTATGTTAATGTGATATTTAATATTGTTCTAAGTAATAGAAGTAGGTTCCAGGAAAAAAGAAAAGGCAAAAAGAAAAAACCCAACTTCATTTAAATAATGATTGATGGCAGCACATGATACAATAATTAATTTCCTGAGTGGTAAAAACAAATCAATATGTAATTTAAATACTGTTGTTCAAGAGCAGGAGATATGTAAGGTTTATGAAGAAAACGTTTCTACAGCCTTTACATATGGTTTCTGTGAATGGGTCACACCAAAGGCCCTAACTGAAAAGAAGGTATTGGAGAATTTTATGTCAAGAGGAATCCCCACCCCCAGTACTTAGTAACTACTTATATCTGGATAATGAATATAATTTCTATAAATGAAAAATAGATATGCTTGATTCAAGGATTCCCCTGGAACTTTTGTGGCATTTAAGAAAACCCTGATGCTCTCTTCCTTGAGAGAATAACCAATTACCATAAGACCCACCTGTCCCTGAGTTTGTCTGCCTACTTGTGGAGGCAGGATAAATGTGTTTTCCCTCTTCTAGTATTAACTCTTCCTGTCTCTGACAGTGCAGATTTAAATTTCTCCTCAAATATCTAGGAAGTTACCTCATTGCATAGATTATTATTACCTTCTTGGTCACATAATTAATTTGTGGGTCAAGAGGCTGGGTGGTACAATTTCCTTGAGGTGGGCCAGGGAAAGTCTGGGATTAGAAGTGATTCCAGGATTGTCATTGGATGGCTACACTCAGCCTTGGCTGGAAGACCAATTTCAAAAGGCAAATTTATTATTGTCCTTTTGTGTGTGTTATTTTTGTGGTTTTGTTTGAGGTTTTTTTTTTTTTTTAAGATTACTTATAGACTATTTTTTTTTTAATTTAGGGTGATTAGCAACATGCCTCAAAGCAAACAAACATTTTATTCCAGACTCTGAGAAATTAAGCTTATTTTAATTCTCCTGCAGACTAAGCTACTAGGAAATAAGTAATTTTTTCAGCTGAAAGAGTGGAATTTGGCCCCACTTTCCCACATAAAGTTTGCTTTTCTGCAGAGCTGTTTGTTTCACAGCCCTTGTAAAGTGAATCATAAAAACAGCTTCTTAATTAGCTGAAGAATAAATCTTCAAGAGAACTCTAAGATTTGTGACTAGTAAAATCTCTGAGCAAACAACCTGGATTAAATAAGTTGAAAATACAGTTTGTTGCTTAAGACTAATACAAAATGACTGGCTGATTAACTGGCAAAGCAGATGTCTCAGGTGAATAATGGAATAAACCATCTACCAACTGACAAAAAAGACAACTGTGCTTTGTGGATAAATTGGCACATATACAGAATACTAATCCTTGTCTGCTGGTTTAATTGATTAATGATAAAAAGTCTAACTCCAAATGTAAATACCACACAGTTAAATCTAACCTGAGATACCAGCACTAAGGAATCCAGTGCTTTAGCTCCTCTAAAAGTTTGTGCCAGGCAGAATACCACTGCCACAGTGGATGTGCAGATTAGAGAAGGCTTGAAAGGCAGTCAACTTGTTGTGGTAATAAGTTAAAAATCATCATCTGCTACTAACTTGTAGCTCATGCTGCCACTGGCAAACAGAAGGAAAACCTGTGGCCAAGAGTAAAAAGAAACAGGATCCTTAACTAGGCTGCAGCAGAGTACTGTTTCCATAGCTTAGCATTTAGCTTGATAATGCAGTCACACTTATTCTACTTCAAGATAAATGCTTTATTGGTATATGACAAGTCATTACCAGTAACAACTGAAAATTTCATATGCAGCCTCAGAGTGGCATCTCTGTTTCAATGGGAAGCCATTCTTCCCATTTGGTTATTAATGTCTGGCTGTTTGTCATTACAAAAACAGGTGGAGTTGACTATGCAATGAGAGAGATTGAAGCTCCCCATTTCTCCTCAATATGGCCTCCTGATGCCCCATCCACCTGCTTTGAATTTAATTTCAGAATGCAGCATTTTTCACCATTTGCTCAAGTGCTTTCTAAGGGGAGATTCCATCCTGAATACAATTTGTTTTTCAGGGACTGCAGAATATGTATCCCCAAACACACCACGCCATTCTGTATTACTGTAATTGTTATTAATATAAAGTATTCCCTGACTGCACAGAGTAGTGTAAAGTTGAACCACACTAATAAATACCAGCAGTTAAAGCGTCAATGTAGACAAATCTAAACAGAAACAGCTTTGCCTAAGGACTAGAGTATGTAACTCTTTTGCTGTCAAATTCTTTACTAGTTGAGTAGGTCTTTTCAAAACAAGGAAGCTTCATGGATGAGTAAAATGGGACTATGCCTCTGATTTAATGTTGAATCAACCTGAATGAAGGTAGTACAATGCAGTTCAAAAATAGCATGACTGAAAAGGAGTTAAATTATATAAAGGCATAATGCATAGCTAAAATGACCCAATTTAAATTTATATCATCAGACCAAATAGTATTTGGATTTCCACAGTTACTGACTTCTTAAATTAGAACATTTAACTTGCAGTCTTGCAAATCATTATGATTTAGCATGGCAAACACTGCATGGAGGCAGAGATGGAATTACATATCTGTATGTTTCAAATTATTAGCTGTCATGGTCCTACAATACATGTACTAGAGTTCAGGCTGACACAAAATCTGGCATGACAGAAGATTATGAATTTATGGAATCATATAGTACTTTAAGTTCAAAGGAACCTTCAGAGGTCTTGTGTAACCCACCTCTTGTGTAACCCACTGATCAAATTGAGCCTACATAGACCAGGCCGTTCAAAGGAATCTCTAGTTGAGTCTTAAACACATCCAGTGCCCAAGAATGGATCAGTAACCCACTGATCAAATTAAGCCTACATAGACCAGGCCATTCAAAGGAATCTCTAGTTGAGTCTTAAACACATCCAGTGCCCAAGAATGTATGTTATAAAAAAAACCCGCCAACATTTTAATAGAAACACAAAGTACAAAGACTGAGATAGATTGAGGAAGCAGAAATTAATACAAAAGCAATAAAAAGAGATCAAATCAAAGATTTATACATGAGAGAGTATCTCACTGGGTTGCTTTGATTAGTTGATGTACCATATTGTAAGTGACTTCCTACCTGGAACCTGTCCATAACCTCATTCCTTATCCTTGGAATCTGCACCACTGTCCACTGTGGGTATTACTAGCGACTTCATCCCAGCAGAGATGAAGACCCTTAGAGAACATTTGCATACATCAAAAACACCAGCACAACTAATGAGGGTATATCCATGCTGTCTGTAACCAGTTTCTCGAAGTCTATGACAATCTTGAGGTGTATGGGCAAGGTGAAGACTAGAGTCAGGATACTTGATGTTTAGAACTAACTTTAGTTGTTTAAATAATTAGTGGATGGGACCATCTTGAAAACTGTCCCTTGGGACAAAGTTTCTGAGAGCTGGCAGCTCTTTAAGGACATCATTTAAGGACATCGTTAATGACATAGATAGGGGACTGACTACCCTCAGAAAGTTTGCAGATGACACCAAGCTCAGTAGTGCAGTTGATTCAATAGAAGGATGGGATACCATCCGTAAAGATAAGACTGTTGACAAGACCGAGGAATGGGCCCACACAAACCCCATGAAATTGGGTGCCCCTTGCACCTGGGTTAGGGCAATCCCCAGTAATAATACAGAATAAGGGATGAATGAATTGAAAGCAGCCCTGTGGAGGAAGACTCGAGGGATACTGGTGGATACAAAACCAGGCAGTAATGTACACTTGTAGCCCAGAAAACCAGCCATGTCCTGGGCTGTATCACAAGAAGCATGGCCAGCACATCAAGGTGGGTTGTCTCCCTCTACTCTGTTCTTGTGAGATTCCCATCTGGAGTACTGCAACCAGTTCTTGGATATGTAGTATAAGACATGGACCTCTTGGAGTAGGTCCAGAAGAGAGCTGTGAAAATGATCAGAAAATGATCATGATGATGGAACACCTGTCTTATGAAGAAAGGTTGCGAGAGCTGGGATTGTTCAGCCTGGAGAAGAGAAGGCTCCAGGGAGACCTTATTGCAACCTTTCACTACTTCAAGTGGACTCATAAGAAAGAAGGGGACAGACAATTTAATATGGAATCATAAGAAACACAAAGTTGGAAAGGACCTACAAGATCATCTAGTCCAAGCATCCTCCTTTCACTACTACTTCTCATTAAGCTACTAAATTACGTCTTTTTGCACCCCACCAGATGCTTCTTGAACACTGCCAGGGATGGTGACTCCACCACCTCCCTGGGCAGGCCATTCCAGTGCCTGTCCTGTAGTGACAGGCCAAGTATAGATTTAGATTAGAGATAAGGAAGAAATTTTTTTGATGGGAGCGATGAGACACTGGAACAGGTTGCCCAGTTGTGGATGCCCCATTCCTGGAAGTGTTCAAAATCAGATTGAAATGGCTTTGAGCAACCTGATCAAGTGTAATATGATAGGGTATTGGAATACATATTCCTTCCAACCCAGATAATTCTATGATTCCATGATTCTATGGCCAGCAATGAAGAATTTTCAGGATATTACAGTCTTTAATCCAGTACTCCATAGATGATGCTCACTTCATAACATCATATTCTCAGTGAAATACATTGTTACAATAACATCAGTTCATCTTGGAGTGCTTTCTACAGACTGTAAGAGAATAGAAATGCTACATTTATACAACTAATATGCTGTAAAAAAATCAGAATTTCTAAAACTGTTTAGGGTTATGTCAGGAGTTTTTCCTAGGTGTGTGAACATACTGTATCTTGGATTAAAATGAGGCTAATTTTTGGAACAGGACATAGGGCCATGGAGATCCACAATCAAATACAGTAACATTTAGATCACAGTTACCCTCCTCTTACCTTTTCCTTTTTTGATAGGTTTTGTATTCCTGGCTACCCTGTGTCCTAGCTTTAACAGCAGACATGGGCCACATTTTTAGTTAAAAATTTAATCTCTGAGATGGTTAGGGAACACTTATTATGGGTACTGACTCCAAGAGATTATGAATGATCTAGAACCAATTTCCTACTTTCAATATTAAACAAAGCTTGGGATACTAACCAGTACCTGCTAAAATCAAAGTGCTTAGGTAGTTACTGGATAAACATATTTTTAAAATTTGTTCTTTGTACTCTGTAGCTTGATGCTTAGGTCCTGACCAGAGCTAGATCTGTTTCCATGAAATAAGGCAAGAAAATTCTGGGGAGAATGCACTTTTGCAAAACATAGTCACAAAATCTAATTTGATAGATAGTCTACAAATACAGTTCTAACTTTTTAGTTTAGTGTTCCAAAAAAGTTATCACATCAATGTGCTGCACATTTAAGTCAGAAATTCTCCCTGTTTAAGCATTTTTATTTGGTGCAGAATGAGATAGTTTACCTTATTGGAGAGGAGAACAGGAAGATGGGGACTGGCAGTGATGTAGGGGAATGAGAACTAGAGGGAAAGAATTAAAATCTTGGGGGAAATTTTCTGTGCTGAAAGACGCAAGTCTAAGTTTACAAAATGGAACAATAAATGTATTAGAATTGAATGTAAGAAAATAAGACTACAAAGAAATCTGCTATAGTGTGGTGTCATCCTTATTGAAATAACTGTGGTGAGCCATGGGAAATGAGTTTTAAACCACCCTATGAGATAATTTTTTGAGATTGAAAACTTGGGGGGATGCAACTCTACTAAATAAAAATTGTAATGGTTTTCTGAATTCATTAAATAATATAAGTGAAATATTTCAGAATTTATGAATTAATTTTTTTGAATACTCTATTCTCTTAGAGGAGTTGATAGCTTGATTATCTGTCTCAATTCAGAATGAAAATAAATTTGAAAAAGAGTAAAATATTTCCAACAGGTTGTGTAACTTTAAATCCAGGTCTTTAGTTATGACATTAGACAGGAAAGCCTAATGTTGAGTGAAAGGGTAATTTCTACAGGATGGGTGGGTCACCTCTATTGAACAAGTAATGGTGAAAGGAAAGTAGATTACTTTGAACTGATAATTAGCTGCATGGGTTCTGCAACATGGAAACAAACCTTGCTGGGCTAATGGAAAATACTAATGGAAGGTAGATGTTTTTTGGCTCGTTTGTGGAAGCTCTATGTCTAGGGGCTGGATGCATCTGCACAAGAGGTGGGAGTGTTTAGACTTGTACTCAAACTTTGCCACTGCTACCAGTCTCTATTTAGAACTGTATGTAGTTCTGCCACCTGCAGTTG
This sequence comes from Nycticryphes semicollaris, assembly GCA_013400055.1. Lineage (NCBI taxonomy): Eukaryota > Metazoa > Chordata > Aves > Charadriiformes > Rostratulidae > Nycticryphes > Nycticryphes semicollaris. The sequence goes on from VXBJ01007632.1 coordinate 158,492, forward strand.
TGACATTCCAACTTGTGTTGTAATCTTCAGAGCTAAAACTACACAAGGGAGAAGAAAGTAGCAGATGGAGTCACGTCATTTACACTGAATATTGCGGGAAAGGCAGCCAGATCGCAGCAGATCAGGGGGGGAAATTAATTTTTGTCACTAAGCAGCAGAAGAAAAAATAAATCACAGATAGAAAGGGATTAATTTCTGAGGGGCCAGCTATTAAATGTAGCATGGAAATTGGGCTCTATCAGAAGTTTGCAGATTTTAACTTGACAAACTATATGCAATAGTGAATTATTACTTTAAATTCATAACCCAAGGCTGTAATGCAGAGGTAGAGAAGGTAGAAATTAATTAATCAGCAATCTAAGCTGAGAGTAATATTCACTTTTAGGTGCCTGGTGAACAGAAGTAAGGACACCAAAAGGACTTACATAAATTATAGGTCGCTGGAGATAACAGCACTCAAATCTGTGAAGGTCTCAATGTTAAATGCAGAAGTGGTGTAACAAGATAAATAACAAGTGTTTAATGATAGGAGAAAAACAATAATAACCTGCAATCAGATGGATAATAAATTATGGACAGATGGTAGTTGGAATCTGCAAATATTTCACTGTCCCATCTGCCTTCATCCATTGGTATCATTTTAAATTGAATTCCAAAAAAAGGTGCTTTTACCCCCCCACCCCCCTTTTATTTTTCAAAATTCATTATTAGCATCATGTTGTGTGAATTTGTTTCATGGTTTGTTATGATACATCAGCAACAGGCCTTTGTATTGTGAATTTGCAGCACTGGAAAAAAGCCAGAATAATTTTGTCTTTGCATATTTTTGCCTTAAAAAAATTTTGTAATGTGAAACTTCCTCTGTAAAGAGCATTTTTATTACAGAAAACATAAGGGAAGTTTCACCTTAGTCAAGCAATTGTATGACTTGAAAGTAAAGTAAATTTTCCTGTCCGAATAAATATATTGTACAAACATAGTAGATACCTTGACAAATAAATAGCATTCAAGGACAAAATATATGTTGACATTCATTTAGTGTAGTTTTTAAAATTACCAATAGATACTTAACTTCATGGTTCATGAATGGAGAATAGGAATTTTTCTGACTTGTGGTTAAAACACAACTTCTCTCTCAACAGACCAACACAAAACTTGGTCTTTTTTTAACACCCTCTTTTTTATGTTTTCATATATGTTGTTGTTCTCATCTGGAGGATGCTGAAAAATCTCTCCTAACCTGAATCTTATTTAAAAGTAATTCTGCCTTCTCCCCTGCCTTTCTAAGAGTTTATACAAGAGGATAAAACAGCAGGTGAGAACACTTTGTAATACCATTCTCCCTAACAGGCAGGAAGAGAAGGAAAGAAAGTGAGAACTTCAACTTGTTTGAAGCAGACTGTCCATCAAAGACACCTGCAGTTCCTCAGACACAATCATTCATCACCACTATCCTACTGGAGGAGAAAAGGGGTTTTATAAGCAACTTAATGAGCTTAATTCCCAAATCTGACAGAGCTTAACTCCAGGTAGCTGAGCTCTGAAATGGTGGTCTTAGATTTAACAGCTTTATGAAATTCTGTCTTTTTGTAAATCATAGGTGGGTACTGGGAAAGAGAATTGCAAAGACATCTCTTTTGTTTCTGTAGGAGAGTAGATAAAGTTAAGGGTCAGTTTTCTTTGATTTATACACTCACGCCAAATGAATATGCTAATATCTTATTTAAATCAAGGCATATGAATTTGCATACTGTAGTGTTCTATATCCCATTGAGATCTTCACTGCCTTGATGTTTTGTGTTCTCCTTGTGCTTCTGTTTCAAGGGCTTTTTAACCTCTGGAAGAATTTATTATGTGCCTTCCAGATGGAAAGGAAAAAAAAAGCCAGTTTATTAAAATACATCTAAAAGTATTATTAACCTTTCATATGTGAATCACAAGACAAAATTTATGATATTCATATGCCAAAGAATTTAGAGTAGATGAACTAATTTTCTAATTGAGAGATTTAACTATATGTTAATGGATTTATAATAATTTTACTTTTCCAGATTTTTGACACATGCTACAGTGCTTCTCAGATAAGATTGTGCAGTTTGTGCTGCTTACAATTCTGTATGTTTCAAATGTAAGTACTGACTTGAGGCTCTGGATATTTCAGTTCATGTCTCTGCAACTTCATTTCATTTACCTATCTATTTCCTTGCCATAAAAGGCATCTGGCTTGTGTGCATGCTAGCTCATCATCTTCACTTAGTAACACTAATTTAGTTTATTTCCCCATAAACTATGCTGTTTTGGTAAAGTGCTCCATTTCACAGTCTTCTTTCTCTGCAATACAAGTCTGCTTTCTGTCTCATTGTCTTTCAGTATATGAAAGATTAGTTAGGAATTAACAGAAGATGTCAGTCTTTCTCCTTATCACCTTGTTTAACATCCAGCTATTAAATCTTAATAATGCTGATCTTACTTTTATGAAGAACAATTCTTTAAAATATTTTCCCATTTTTTCCATAGTTCTAATTTTTGATTATGACAAACTTTCCTTCATTACTTCATTACCAACTCTTCCCTTTTGTCTCTGGTTCTTCTGCCATGGGGAGACCTATGATCCTTCTTCATATGAGAGAAACATTTTAAATTATATTTTGAAATATCTTTTTGGTTTAAGTTGTAAGCTAGACTTCTTCTCTGTATAGATGAACTTCAAGTAAGTCTCGTTTAAAGTTCATATTTTATGTCAAGGGCAAAATTAAACCTTCTTTGACCTGCATTTCTATAAAATATTTTTTTAAACCAACCAACCAACCAACAACAACAAGAAAAAAAAACAACACCCACCCTACCCCCTCTTAGTAAATGGCAGAGTTTGTGGGTTTTTGGGGTGGGATTTTTTAAAATATGTTTACCCTCAGTGATTTAGGTGCATTTCTATTCTTCTAGTTTAAGGCTGCTAGGCAGTAATGGTGGTTGCACACCTGATATTCTGCTATTTTTGTAGTACTACTTTTCAGATAAACTGGTGAAACGGTTGAATTCTAAGGAATGATATGTTGCAAAGACAATTTACCTTTTTTTATTTGACTTGTTGCAACAACAAGATTTGTTTGCAATTTGTCTGTGGTAACAGGCAGAGATAGAACAGCATTTCAGTAGCACTTGTGGACTTTCCACTCCCTTCATTCCAGAAGCTGAACATGTATGAGAAATCAGTTCATTGACTAATACCATGAATTTATATTTCTAGCTTGTTTTATGTTTAAAAGAGTCTGACACAAAATATTTTCATTTCAGTCTTGGAAATGAATTGTTTTGGGTTTTTTTTTGTTTGTTTGTTTGTTTTTTTTTTCATGTTAGTCTCCTGGGCTTTAATTTGTGTACAAAATAGTAAACAATCCTTATTCTTTATAAAAAAAATAAAATTAATTTTCCTCTTTTAACACATTGAACAGTGGGAAATTATTTCCTGCTGATATTTTAAGGAGTAGTTCCCTCATTCTTTAAAGAATTTGGAGGACAATAAGGGGCCTAGTTTTTTAGGAGCCAAATGTGGGCTGCAGTGCATTGCTCCAATCGTGATACATCTGAAATAGCATGGCATCTCTTCCTTAAATATGAAAAATATAGCTTTCAAATACAACCAAACGTGATTAGGTGCAAAGATCTCCATATAATGGAATCCTCAATAAGTAAAACAAAAAAAAAATCTTCCCTTCCAATGTATAAAAAAAGAAGTAGTCAAGATAATCAGCTTGTGCAAGTCAAAGAACTTTTGTGCAATGCACAGCTAAGCTTCTGTATTACCGGTCACAGAACATGACAGACAGCAAATACATAAACACTGAAATACAGATGTAATCTTCAGGTAGGGTTATAAATGGAAGAGAGGGTCTACTGGAGGAGGCAGCTCTCTATATTGAGTTATTCTTTTTCTCTAAGGGGTCAGTGATCATTGTCACATGGGAGGCTGGGCTAAACAGTTACCTGGGACAACATGGATCACTATTCTTCTCTCCAATAACTTTTGCTTTGCGAATACTGCCAAGGTAAAAGTGAAAGCAATGAGTAGCCACTGATGCCATGAGACAGGGAATAGGCAATGACACAATGGTATTTGGGTGCTCAACTCTCTGTCAGGGTGTTTACTCAGTGATCAGAGAAACCTCTCACCCTACTCCCAACCCCAGCTTTGGATAGGAGGAACAGGTTTGACTCATGTGATGTGGTTGTAACAACCTGTCTAGTTTATTGTCCTGCTTCAGCTATGGTGATCAAGTACAGGGCTGCTCCATAGGTACTCCTGAAGAGCACCAGTGCATGGTTACATGCTCCATTGTCTTTTTCTGCCATCTCTTCACCCTTCTTATCACTGTTGTTTTGCCTCTTATTCTTTGCTCTTGTCTCCTCTCAGATAAATATCCAGCTCTAATTACTTTTCCCTTGTTTGTCCCAACTGTACAACAGTACCCAAATTCAGTAATTCTGACATTAGCTGGGTAATGTCATGTTTATTGATATTGCTGGTAATTACCTATACAAAGTTGGTCTTGCAACACTGTACTCTTGAAAAAGTCTCCAATCGTCTCCTCCAAGTAGCAGTCTGAGTGTGTCACCCTTTGACCTGTGAAATCCAGTCAACCCTCGTGGCACTAACTATAACTTGTGTCAGCATGTTGCTAGGTTATTTGTCCAGCAGTTTCACATCCAGTAGTTCTCCATGCCCAAGCGAGTTGACTCAGCCTCAGGCTGGGGACAAGTAAGTGCCTCAGTCATTTGCCTGCAATCCTAACAGATCCCACTGGCATTTTTTTCCCTAAATCAGTTTATCAAAATGCTGCTTAAGAGATTAAGTTGGTGATATAATTCTATATTTAATTATTAATTTAATTGATCCCACCACCTTTCCATTATAATTATAATTATGTCTCAGTGAAGACCTGATTGCAAATTTCTTTTTCATACTGGAAGGGCCATTTTAATGCCAGTGGAATTATATGCTCACTGGTAGAAACAACTCTGGATTGAGCATCCATGGACATCTGCTTTCTGCATTACTTTACCAATGATCACTTATTGGATGTCAGTGGAGAAAATGTTAATTGCAAACAAATATGAAAATTACAGAAATCAATATTCATGTCAACCTTATTTTATATTTTCATATGTGAATATTTGTTCTGTTACCATTTCCTTTAGTTTCTCCTCTCAATCTGAGCAAGAGGAACTGATACATAAAAAATAGATTAGGAAATTGATTACGGAGATATTTTACTATATACTTCATTCCAGCTTTGTGCTAGATTTTAAGCATTTTAAAACTATACATGGGTTCAAAGGGAAGCAGTGAAAAGAGAAAGTTACTTACTACCTGGAAAAAACTTCTGGCTCGATAGCAGTTTTTGAAACTCCCATTTTGGATGATGTCTAGAGAAAGGATGTTAAGCCAGATAAACTGTCAGGTGTTTGGAGGTTTTTCTTCCCCTCTGCAGTAATAATTTGATCATTCAAGCATGGGACAAGGACTGCAGTATGCAACTTTACCTGGGCAATCAACACAAACAAGAGAGCTTGATTTCTGGAAAAGTTACATTTCATGCAAGAAAGCCCTAAGGTTTTGGAAGACACAAATTTGAAAAACAAACAAGCAGAGAAAATTGTGATCTGATTTTTGTCAGGGGAAAAGAAAAAGGAAAAATTATCAGATAGCTTGTTTGGAAAATACTCACTCATCAATCAAGAATCAAAATTAAATCACACAGACAAAATGAAAGATGTGACAATCTGAACTCTATTGTTGAAAGCCTTACAATACCTTTCAGTCCTCTAAATATCTGTAAAGTTCTTATTCATCAGTGTAACTTCTCTTTTTCAGATTTCTATTCATTTTTATTCTTGCTATATTTGAAAACCAAAAGCACCTGCAGCTTACCTTACTTCTGATTATGTGTATAACATATCACAATTTAATTCTACCATATTACCACTTCAAAATAATCTTATTAACACTCTCAATATGCTTTTGTTCACAAAATACACTCTTATTTTGAGCAGCCCGTCTGCCAATGCAATTCAATGGGTCAACTTCAGAAGAACATTGGCATCAAAATAAGCAAGCTGAGATTTGTCCATGTTTGCATCTATGCAGATGGCATCTGCAAGATAACAAACGGATACTTAGCCCTGTTTAAACCTTGCTCTTGTGGCAGTGTTTCAAGACTAGCAAATTTAGCCGTGTTCTTCAGAGAACAAGCTACCAAGTGAAAGACGAATTCCATGAAGGAAGTTTGCTGAACTGGCCTGTCATCACTTCTTCAAGAAACATCCAGCACTTGAAATCTTTTATACATATTGGATGTTTTTAGATATTCCATTTTAATTAAGTTGTGGTCAAGACATTGGTATTATATAGTGTAGATCTGTTTTATGTTCTGCAGCAGTTCAGATTAGATGCATTTAATAGTCTCTGAATGCCTCAAAACCTAGTACATATCTTTCATTTAATTAATAATTAAGCCTTGCAGAAGTAACAATTAGCACTCAGCAGCCAATAATGTCTCTGTTGGAATATATCCAGAGAAGGGCCACAAAAATAATCAGGAGGATGGAACACTTTGCCTATGAAGACATTTTGAGAGAGTTTGGATTGTTCACCATGGAGAAGAGAAGGCTCTGGGGAGACCTTACTGTGGCCTTTCAGTACCTTATAAGAAAGATAGGAACAAACACTTTAACATGGCCTGCTGTGACAGGACAAGGGCTAATGATTTTAAACCAAAGGAAGGTAGATTCAGACTAGATGGAGGAATTTTTTTTTTTTTTCTGATTTGGTGATGAAACACTGGAACAGGTTGCCCAGAGAGGCAGTAGATACCTCATCTCTGGCAACATTCAAGATCAGGCTGGACAGGGCTCTGAGTAACCTGATCTAATGGAAGATGTCCCTATTGCTTATTTTGAATCTGCCACTTAGCTTAATTTGTTTGGTTTCTCAAGTAGGAACTGCATACTCTGTTTACTTATTGAGGGCTATTCATGACTCTGTGGACTTCCATCACACCTGTTCTTCATGCTAAAAATCCTAGTCTATCTAGCTTTTCCTTCAGTGGAGGCTATCTCTTGAATTAATCTTACTGTGTCAGTGCAATGCTAATTCCCAGATGGTAGCTTCTGGAAGTGTAATGTCCAGGCACTTCCAGTTCTTCTTGTGAATCATGTTCTTTCTTCTCTCTCCATATGCAATGACATTTCTATGTCCTTTCCCTGGCCTACTGCTTCTGCCTTATGTGCAGCCTCTCACATTCTAAAATTCTGAGTTTTGAGGATCATGTAAACTGATCTATTCTGGGTAACAGTCTAATATCAACAGGATTACATAGATTAAGATTCCTAGTGGCAGTCTCAGGACTAAAAAAAGTCTCACATTTGTGAATCAGAGATTTTAAGGATCCTTAAACAAGCTCATCTTTTGCTTCTGTTTAAAAAGAGCAGTCATTGGAGGGAGCAAGCCCAAAGGAACAATGTAGTGATTGGAGTACACAATTCTGCATCCTTTCAGGTATATTTTCACTGTGCAGAAATGAAACCAAACTATTCCTCTATTTTTGAACACAAATCACTTAAAAAAAAAATCCCATTGATTAATCTGTCATGGCTTGACTTATAAAGTTGCCTCTATACTCGCATGCCTGGAAACTGGCCCTCTGCTTCATCCTGAAAGAAGACTCACCTCTCGCTGTCTCAGACTTGTTTTAAAACTGTGTGGGTCTGTCAAACAGGAGGGGAAAAAAAGAAGGCTAAGTCCCTGCTGGGGAGTCCATCTGTCAGGTGGTGATGCTAAATTAACTTTCTGTATAAAAGTAGAGCTTTTTATTCTCTGTCAAAGAGTAGTTGCTCTGAATTTTCAGACAAAATATCAAACATATTTTCCTTTCCATGTAATGCTGGTACTAGCAGATTTTTGGTATTTTTATCTTTGGTTTTTTTTTTTTTTTTTAGATTTTTTTTTGTTTAATTATTTTTAAGGTGCTCATGTCATTTTCAAAACCTGTGGGCAGACATATGATGCTTCAGAAGTCAGGCACCCAGTTCTGGGAGAGCAATTCATAGCATGCTAAACTAGTCATCAATGCTCTACAAACATTGTATGTGGGACAGTTAAGCTCTGACACACAACTCCTTCGAGTTGGCAAATAGCATCTGGGACCCTCTTTCTGGCAGATCTTAGGTATCTCTCTAGAGCAGAGTTTTCATTCTTCTGGATTCAGTCTGGCAGAGGCCTTGCACCACTTCCAGCCCTGAAGTAGCCAGCATCCCCCTAGGAATGGGTTTCTGGCAGTTCTTACCCTTGTTCTCATAGTTTTTTGGTCTTTAATTCAGTGATATTTCCAATTTACAATAAGAGAAAGGCCCCAGGAATCGATACTGAGATGTAACTTCCTCATACATTGAGAATTTCAAGATCTTAAGACTGGGAGGCTTACTTTCCCTCAATTTATTTCCTGAACTAGTTTTCTAAGTTTCACCTGCAGTACCACTGGTTGTCCAAAGGTTTTGCTGCACATCTGCCCAGATGTTATGAGAAATGTAGGTGAACAGTAGGCAATCTATACCTGTGTCTTTAGGCATCCACATAACTAAAAAATTACTTTCAATGTTTCATTTGTGTATAATATGGATATCTATTTCAAAGCATTTCTTCTCCCTACTTTTATGACAATTGGATTTTTTTATTATCTGAATTGTTATGCTATAGAGGTATTAATCTATTTGCTACATGAAGAAAAACAGAAAAATTGCATCTGAGTTGTATTTATTCCCATCAACACAGCTGCTTTCTTTTTCTAGAAGGAAATATTGAACTTCCAGAGATCTTGCTAGCCATAAAACTGCTAAGCAAGGTCAGGCATTTCAGTATGGAGATAAAATGTTAATAAATGGGGGCCATTGTCCCACACTCAAAAATTTATGTACTACATCAATATGGGATCATTCTCTTCTTGGTTAAATTGATCTAGTGATTTCTGATTATATTCCCTGCCTAAGGATATATTTCTTTACGGTTAAATATTACTAGCTGTGCATTTTGAGAGAAGAAATGCAGATTACAATTTATAACCTACACTATAATAAGTTAATAGAGAGTTGCCCCTTGGAAGAAATGCTACAGAGTATATAAAAATACAACATTCTGTTCCAATTACTTACGCTGAACAGTATTGGAAGAAACACCAATTCAAATCCTAATGCCATTTCTGAGCTTCATCATTCTTGCTGCTCTAAGAATATAAAAACAACAATGTATCAACAGTCAAGGCAATGGAAGAGAAATACAGTGCTGCAAAACACTGAGATTATCAAAGTAAATTTTGAGAGCGCACACTTCTCTATATTTCACACATTTCTATTTACACTATTGTAATAAATATCTTTCCTGTGGCACCAGTAAGTAAGGAACACACAAGTAAAATGACCATTGTCCCTCAAATTTTTACTATTTAAGTAGAAGTCTCTCCAAGGCCATTGGAGTTTTGGATCCCCAGAAACACTTTCTCCAAGAATTGTATGTAGTAAAAGAATGAAAGATGGAAAAAAAAGTTTCTTCCAAATGTTTATGTAAAAGTTACATTTCTAGAAAATGAAGTTGCATTAAAATAGAATTAAAATACTTTTTGATGGGTATTGTGATTCATACAAGAAGTAAAATAATTCTAGAATGTTTAGGAAAAAAAATAAGAAATCATACTGCAACAATTGATTTGGGGAAGGTGTAGTGGGAAAACAATTTGGCAAGACAAGCCCAGAAAGAACTACAAATTGCAAAAAAGAGCTATAATGATCCTTGGCTGCATGTAGGGGAAGTAGCAAGTATGAAGAGGTTTTTACCTCTGGCTACAGGAATAGAAACAGACTTGTAGGGGGATACTGCAGTGGAATGAAATGTTGGAAAATTGTAGAATGTCAGAAGCCTCCAGAGACAGAAAAAAATATTTAATGTGAACGGAAACTCTTAATAGATCAATGTATTTATTTCAACAAAAAGAGGACTGAGGCATTATTTGATTGTAGTTTCTAACTACCTTCACAGGGAGAAAGTACAGGATATTAAAGAACTGTTTAATCTAGCAACAAACAGCACAATGGAAAGAAAAGATGTGAAAATTCAGGCAGACAAAATGAAATTACTTATCAGATACACGTTTTGGTTTTGGTTACAGGGTGACTATCCACTAAAGCAAAGTGTGAAGGAGACAGGAGATTTCCCATATTCCCATGTCAACAAAGCCATACTGAATGCTCCCAATCAGTGGGGCAAAGTTGTGGCCTTGAAATCAAAATTACCCTACATGATTTGCCCTAATCATTTGTGTCCTTGAAAACAATCCTCTCTCATTTGTAGTTCTACCTTGACTTAAATAGTATGGGCAATTTTTTTCTTTACTTCTAATTAATATATTTTAAATATTGCTGCTAGTTAAACCACTGTATGTACAGTGATAGATGCATAAACAAATGTGGAAAATATTTTCACAATTTGGTTAAGCAGAGAGTTGGATAAATGCATGCACTTAAAAACTGAGGTAGCCTAAGGAAATTTAACAAAAACCATGTGAGGATATAATGCACAGACTGACAGATTATATAAAATAATAGAGTTTAACACTAAAAAATAAAGTCCTTCTGATAATGTGATCCCATGATTTTCTGTAGGCAGTACCCAACTCCAGGTGACAACATCTTGTGGTTGTTGTAGTTGACTTTATAACAGGTCAATACATATATGTGACCTCATATATTTGCAAGAGAGAAGCCTATTGACAAAATCTTCTTACTCCAGCTAAAGGAGGTATCACATTTGCAGGCTGTCATCTTGCTGGGGGACTTCAACGACCCTGACATCTGCTGGAAAAATAGCACAGTGAGCTGTAGACAATCCAGGAGACTCTTGGAATGCATTGAGGATAACTTCTTAAGCCAGGTGACAGACAGCCCTACCAGAGGGGATCGATACCAGACCTGTTGGTCACCAGCACAAGTGAGATAATTGGTGACATCCAGATTGGAAGCAGCCTGACCTGAATTGATCATGCTGGTGGATTTTGCAGTCCTGGAGGAATAAGGGTCAAAGCATGAGTGAAGTCAGGACCCTGAATTTTAGGAAAGCAAAATTCCAGCTTTTCCAGTGGTTAGTCAATAGAGGACCCCCTGGGAAACTGCCCTCAGGGACAAGGGGCAGAACAGAACAGGCAGACTTTAAGGATGCTTTCCACAGGGTGCAAGAGCTCTCTATTTCCAGGTGTAAGAAATCAGGAAAGGAAGGCAAGAAACCAGAGTGGCTGAGTGGTCAAACTAAAGGGCAAGAAGGAAATGCACAGGCAGTGGAAGCAAGGACCTTTCAACTCAAACTATTCTATAATTCTCTTATTTAGTGAAGGGACAGATGTTTCATTGCCCCACTATTACACTCAAAAATTATAAAAATATAAGGTTGAATGTAAAGTCAACACACATTCCTTCCAAAAATATGCCATCACCCTTTCTTTTCTTTTCTGGGAAGTCATCACAGGTTCATAGGCAAGGAGGTATTTGTAGAATTTTTTTAGATGAAGTTCCCTGACAGCTAACCAGGGGGACCAGATGTATGTGGTAAACTGCCAGTTTTGGTCCTTTTCTCCTAATATGTTTAAATTATGGATAGATTATTTATTTCATAACATCCAATGAAATTTCGAATTTTGGTTTGGTTATATAGTTCCTGGAGACTGAAACAAAATGGATTCAAATCTCACCACTACAGGGAATGTCCTCTAGGATAGAGTAACACTGAACAGCAAGTATAAATAGAGAGGAGAGGCTGGAGAGCAGCCCTGTGGAAAGGGGTTTGGCATGCTGGCCGACAGCACTGTCAGTGAGGAGGGGAAACCTCTTCTTGGGGTACATCAAACACACCATAACCAGCTGCTCAAAAAAGGTGATGATCCCACTGTATTCAGCATTGGTGCAGCTTCACCGTGAGTACTGTGTGCAGTTCTGAGCCCCACAATTCAAAGAGGGTGTGAAGGTCCTTGAATGTATCCATGGAGGGGCACCAAAGCTGGTGAAAGAGCTGGAAGGAATGTTCTATGAGAAGTAGATAAGGACTTTGGGATCTTTGAGGCTGAGGGCATGACCCCAGTGCACTCTAGACCTTCCTGAGGAGGGGAAGTGGAGAGGCAGGTGCTGAACTCTTTTCCCTGGTATTCAGTAATCCGAAGGTGCCCTAGGGGAGGTTTAGACTGGACAGTAGGAAGCATTTACCTACATGAGAGGGAGGTTAAATACTGGAACAGGCTTCCTGAAGTGGTGGTTGAAGTCCCAAGTTTATCAGTGCTTAAGAGGCATTTGGACAATGTCCTCAATAACAGCTTTGACTTATGGTCAGCCCTAGGCTAGATGATCTAGACCTAGGTTAGTTGCAGGTCCCTTCCAACTGAAATTATTCTATTCTATTCTATTCTATTCTATTCTATTCTATTCTATTCTATTCTATTCTATTCTATTCTATTCTATTCCATGGACTTCCTGACCCCATGCTCAGCTCACTGAGGCAATCTTCAGGAAGAGACATGAACAACTCCATGAAATACTGTCATCTGAGCTGATTTTCCTCAACTCAGTCTCCAAGGACAACCTGTGCCACCAGCAACCACTAATTCTGCCTTGACATCATATATGGATTTCAGAGCAAGCCCATCAACTGAGTGTTACTTGCGACTTCCAAATACAGGTGTCACAAATAATTTTCTTCCCATACCTATATGTTAAGTCAATCAGTCAAAGAAATCAGACCTTCCTGCAAAACCACTCTTTATCTCAAACCCTGAGCTTTCTGTCTTTGCAGGAATTGCTTGAATTCTTCCTGTGAATGTGCAATAATACCCACATACAGACATAAATACCTGCTTTTACAGGAACTTGATCTCAAAATATGGCTGAATGACACGAAGTATTTAGTGTTTAAAATAGCAAACTTGTGATAGTGTTCCAGTGTTCATAATATTCAAAGGTAGATCCATCTTAAACAATTCCTTTCATCCTTAATTCTTCCCCACCCCCTTCCTCAGTGTCTCCTAACCTAACTGCCTACAGAGACCCTATTTTAAAATTCAAATGATCATGTCACTGAAAACATTTTGACTTGTCTGACACCTCTGAATACTTTATTTTTTGTCACAGACCCTGGAGCATCATTCCTTTCCTGCCCTTGTTCCCTTCCTCTTCCCTGCTCCCCAGTCTGGCCCTTTCTTTTAACGTTATCTTCTGTCACCTTGTCTTTCCCCACCTCCACAGAGGCCTGTAAAGATGTCTCCAATATTTTGCTTGGCTGTGGAAAATTTGTGTTTCTAGTTGCTAAACAAAGTGTTTGAAAATATGGGTGTTTTCATTAATTAAAGGCCATAAAATACCGCAAATTATACAATAGAGAATATATCAGCAAAGCACATTTTTAAAAGTACTGGGCTTTTTTTGCTGATGGAAAGCCATCCCTTTAGCCAAATGAAAGGGATGTAGCCTAGGTGTCTGGAATCACAGCTCTGTGTCTTGCCAATTAGATGGTGCTACTGCTATTAAGTAAGCAAGCTAATAAACTCCTTCAGAAACAAATGAAGGCCGGTTCTTTTTGTAATTATGGTATCTGCTTATTGTGGTATCTCCCTATGGCAGCAGTTTCCAGACTTGCCAGCAGTTACACAGAAAAAGAGAGACTGTCTGCTTCTAAATGTCATACTGTCCCCGTGTGAGCAACCCATAATGACACCAAGGGCTATTTAAGTTTAGACCAGAGCTGCCTATTAGATGGCAGACAGTAATACCTTTTAACAGTACTGCAGTGCAGAAAACTCAGTCAGCACCTAAATCACGTGAGATATTTCTCCCAAAGAAGTATTCTGGTGATTACACATAGCTATTTTTAAAGAAAATGTAGGACAATGTACTGGATTTTCCTTCTATGTTCGTAAAACCCCTCCTGTTAAACAATATTCTTCTCAATATTTTCACCATCTAACCTGAGGCAGGAGGAGTTTATTAAGCATAACTAAGACAAAATTATGATTAATAGCTCTTTGTGTCAGTCAAAGGGAGAAAACACAGCCAAACAGCTCCAGATTTCCAGCTGACTGGCAAGCATAACTAACTCTTGATTTTTCCTCAGATGCTGTTAATGTTCCTCCATAATACTCACTTGATCATCTCATTCCTTAGACACAAGCACTTCTGGTGTATTTCTTACTGTCCTTGTTTGTCCCAGTCTCAGCTGCCAGTTTGTAGATATACACCTTTCATCTCAGTTATGACCTTTCATACCATCAGTTATGTATAACATTTCCACATATATGTTATCTCCAGGATGGAAGAGACTGTAGTTTTACTGTCTGGTCACTCTGAAGTCTTTACTAGAAGTGCATCATGAGCTCTTTGGAGTCAGTGGGTCAGAGGAGTAACAGGACAAAAGGATTGTTCAGTCTCCTATCAACCAGTGACTGTGCAGAACACTGTTTCTTTCCTGTCTTATTTAATTTCTCACCTTTAAAAGAGTGAGAAAACCTCTGCTGTCTGATGCAGCCATATTGTAATTCATAAAATGTACCATCTGAACAGTTTTTCAGTCATTTCATTAGACTGGGAGTACCCATGACTGATTTTCTTGTTCTAAAATAATTCAAAGTCAGGCACTTGTCTGCTTGTAGAAGATCACTCAGTACCTATCTTGGGATTCCATGTATTGAAGACAGAATACTCCATTTAGCAATGGCAGAATGGACTGACATGTCAGGGAAAGACTAAAGTTTTGGAAAGCTGAAAAAAAAGTACTTAAAATGTGCCATAATGAAAACAACCCCAAAACCACCACCACCACAAAGAAAAAAAACCAAACCAAAACAAAAAACCCAAACCAAAAAACCCTCCAAAACCCCAAACCAACCCAACCAGACAACCCTTGAGCTATGTTGTGTAATTGGACAGATAAGGACTTTTTGAGGCCATAAAGATCTTGTGCAGAAATAGTTCTGTATGCCGTGTCACACTAGACCAGCACATCTGTTCATCTCAAGGTTTGTTTTTCTGATAGTTTTATGTGATTTCTGTAAAAGGTATTTGTTGCTAGCAACAAATGATCAGACTTCAATGAATGTTATTATAAAGTCATACTAAGATTCATAGCTGAATAAGGTTGATGTCAGGGTTTCTCAGCATGGCTATTTTGCACCTTTATTTGTTGAATAGATCTGAAATAAATACACAGATTGACTTGATGACATAGATTGCTTTTTCTGAAGGAATTTTATTACCTGATTCCTGTATTGCTCTGGATGATTTTGTGTGCAATTAAAGTTTCTGGATTATGTGAGACTTCAAATCTATTTCCACAAGTGAAATATCTAAAATAGAAGTAAAACATTCTTCCAGGATGGTTTAAGTTTATTATCTACATTGTGCATGATCAAACACATATGCATATTTATGAAATAACTTCATGGTAAACACAAGTGCTAGCAGACTCTTCTCAATTTGTGCATCCTTTTCTTTTCTCTCTGTCAGAGCACAAAAGATGTATGAATCAAAGCTTCCATGTGGAGACAGGCTCCTAAATCATATCTGAGTTTGTTTGCTTCAGTGGTGACTGGCTTAGTAGGAACATTAAATGTGATTACTGGGGCATGTCATAGTGTTGTCTTTATTTTCTGCAATACTTTGTTGGTTTTTTTCATGACTGTTGCAAAATTGTTGTCTCACAAAACAATTCTTTTAGATGAGCAGTTGTAACTGTTTCACCTGTGCAGTACTGTACAGCAAGTTCTCAAAGATTTTCTATATATTTCTGGGAGGGTTTTCATGTCAGCTTCAGCTTCAGTATGTTCTTAGAGGCTTATATGAATGTATTTGACTGCTTTTGTCATGGATGGGATCTTTTGAGAATGAAGTTGGTATATCATCCCGTGTCCTTGTCACCATTTTCCTCAGTGGCTGCATTCATCAAGGGCTGACACAGCCATTATCACGTCATCATGTGGCTGTTCAATATATCTGCAAGTATTTTTTCACTCTTTCGTTAAAATATTCCCTGTTTACTACAAGAGGTAAATGGATAATCTGTAGCTACTATATGGTGTTTGAAATTGCTCAACTCATCTGATTGATTATGTAATCCAGCTTGCGAGGATCTGTCCTTGTTCTCAGTAAAAATATTTTTATCAACTTGTTGGTGCTGTATATCAACTAGTGTGCAGATAGGATGATGATACCTCAGGATAAACTTGATATTCTCTTGTGAATGTTTGTTAATACAAAATTTCTTATCTGCCATTTCTCTTCGTAATTTTGATGAAAGTGTTAACACGTGCATTTGACTTTGTGATGTTTTTTTAACACCTTTGTTGGGATTTTTGAGTTTCTTCACTATTTTCTCCTTAGGCTGTTTTCAGCAGGAGCACTAAACATGATCACACCATTTTTGGTATTTCCAATCTCGGCACTTTTGTCTTGTATCAGGTGTTTTACATCTTTTATCTGCTCTTCTTCCAGGTTTAGATGAGAAAAGGACCTGATTTTGATATAACTCCATACTTTCCTTGGATTACAGTACTTCCTAAGTATCAAGATTCCATTCTAAGTGAAAAATTTTCCATTGGTTTCTAATAAAATATGTTAATACTTCCAGGACTTCCTTGCCCCTCATGTGCAATAATAGAGGTACTTATAAGCCCTCTTCTCTGTTGTCTTCCCCCAAGGCATTCATACATATATGGAAATATTGTTTCTATTATATCCAGTCCTCAGCAAGTTCATTGAGACAAAGATAAGAAAGTTTTCTAGGTAGTCTTCTTTTCTCTTTTGACTTTCATATGCTGACAGGGTTTCAAACGAAACAACAAATTGTGTGGGCTATGGTCGCTTCTGACAACAAGTTGTGTTGTCCTTTATATATATCAGGAAACCAGATTGTGACCAAGGCTATAAAATTTAAAGTAGAACTTAGTCTACTAGGCACAAGGCAAAATATCTTCATCAGAAACACCTAGTACAAGATCCCTCTGATAACTGGATATAATTAAACAGAATTTGAAGAGACGTAATGTCGGTAAAATTTGGAGTCTTCTCTTAAATTCAAGCCTAGGAGGCCTATGTCTAAAGATGACTTTGGTGTGCATGAAGTTTGTGACTTTTTATATAGAATATAGTTATGATGTTCTTGGTCACTATCAGATTAATATTCTAAAGGTCCCTGTGCTTGTGTTTAATGATAAACCCTACAACATGTAAAATTTTGTAACTTTGATAACTACAACTTTTTATTAAAGAATGTTATTCTACAAAAATCTACCAATGTACTACATAGGTTTAGTTATTTTTGCTCATATTTATAGAGTTTTAAAAATCTCTCTCTCAAAAAAAAAAAACCCTCAGCAGGCTAATGAAAGCCAAGAAGCCATCTCTGAAATCTGGAAAATCAAACAGCCTGTGAACCTGCTTTTAAGGGGGATATTTAGGATATCATTTTGCTCCATTTCTTTTTTCCACCAGTCACAAAAAAAGAGCAACATCAAGAGAAAATCCCCACACAATTTAAGGTACAAAAGTACCAAATTATTTAACAAAAGAAATACTTCTGTTGTTGCTTTGATAAGGATCTATATCTCCACGTTCTGATATTTCTTTCTACATTAGCCTTTGGTCTTCTATGCATTTTAGAGTATAAAATGCTGATTATACATTTTGCTATACATGTGGGAGAAAAGTATCATCTACTTCAGCCTTTACTTGGTCTTCTGCACAGTAGCCTCTCTGAGGAGAATCTTACTATTTATTTCCAGTAAATCATTGTTCTTGTTGTGATGTCATTTTTACTGGAAGGGATGATTTTTTTTAGGATTTCTTTAAGGCACAATGTCTTTAAAGATGATCCATGATCATTTAAAACAAAGGGTCATTAACTCAAGACTTTTTTGGCCTGCTGCAGACTCTGCTGAGCATGCTTTTATTTGTTAGTTGAGCTTTGAGAAAAGAGGTCTTGTCTTCTGTCACTATGAGCCTCTTTAAACATCTCATCCCTTAAGTTCTCAGATCTGCTGTTCCATGTTTTCTTAATAAAAGCTAATGTTTCAGGGTTTTCCAAAACTATTTCTTTTGCATGCTGTCACATAAAATAGAAGCAGCTCTTCTGATCACAGGGAGTTCCTAATAGAGAGAATGCATAAGGGAGTGTTTTCCTAACTGTGCTATATAGAGTACCACATGATTTTGTTGTACAGTGTTGCTGTTAAATAGGTTATAAAAGAAAGTTAACATACGACTATAAGAGCAGCATGATGGTTCAGATCAAAGATCTAGTGGAGACAGGTAAGTCTCCAGGAAATGGACACCTGAAGATGAATAACAGGACAAACATATAGGGTAGTAGTGCTTAAAACACTCCAACCATTCTCAACTGCAGAAGATTCCTGAGTCTCTTTAGTTTCTCTTGGTGGCACCCCATGAATGTCTCTTTTTAGAAACCGTCTAATCGTCTTGTTAACTCAGAGAAATTATTTTCACTCACATGATCCTTTGGCAAGTAATACAACAGTTTTACTTGCTGAGCAAGACACTACCTCCTTTCCTAACAGAGAACATTTGGAATAACAAGAACATTGCATATTTAATTGATTGTTATCTTTTTATTTAGTGCTATCCAGCACTGTGCTAATGCTTTCATAAAATGGTTTATAATAACCCCAAAGTTTTGATTCTGAGTGCGATTGGTCAACTGAGAGCCTCTCATTTTGTATGTGAATCTAGGATTATTTTTCCCTGTGTGTATCAATTTACACTTACTTTCACTGAATTTCATCTGCCATTCGTATATCCAGTTACTCAGTTTGTAAGATCCTTCACAAACTCCCATCATCCTTAGTGTCTTGAATTACTTTGCATCATCAGAAGTACAGTCACTTCTTCAATATCCTTACCAGGCTATTTATGAAGGTGTTGAATAGCATGCTGCTTCAGTACTGATCTCCCTGCATCACAGGAATTAATATTTCACTCCTTTCCATGTCTGATATCTTAACCATTTATAGCCATTTATTCATTACATTTGTCCATATAAGAATCCCCTGCTCTGATGAGATGGCTGTTTGTTTTCCTTAAGGTTCTGCAGCAAAGATCACTGTGAAAAGACTTTTGGAAATCCAGACAGGCCATATTAACTTAATCACTTCTCTTCACAGAAATCTCTGGAATTCATTTTCACGAAAATATTTACAGAGACATTCAGTAATCTATGCTTTCCTTATTGATTTGCTTGGTTTTTTTTTTTTTTTTGGTTGTTTGGTTTTGGGTTTTGGGTTTTTTGGGATTTTGTGGTTTTTTTTTTTTTTTTTTTTTTTTTTTTTTTTCTTTTTTTTTTTTTTTTTTTTTTTTTTTTTTTTTTTTTTGGGTTTTTGGTTTGGGTTTTTGGTTTTTTTGGGGTTTTTTGTTTTTTTTTTTTTTTTTTTTTTTTTTTTATCTCGCTGTCATGACCGTATTAAGCTTTAAGTGAGAGGTTACATGTTACATATAGTAATACATCTATTTCATCACTGAGGTCATTTGAACTCTTAGTTGAATACCACCTGGGTCTGGGGAGTTGTTGATTATTCATTTTTTTTGTGTACAACCACGTTAGTTCAACTTCAGGTATAGCCCCTCCAGCCCCAAACTTGACAGCAGATTCCAGGTGGGAACATTCTCTGTTCCTTTTATGCTGAACATCAGTTAATATCTTCAGCTTCTGCAAAATTATTTTGTCCTGAGTGCTCTTTATATCTCAGTGTGTTCTATATGTCAGTACAGAATCCCTATTTCACCCTTTGCTCCCAAAGGATAACAAGAAGGGTATGAAAGGAGATTAATTTTGCTAGCTGACTTCAGAACTTTTTTTGTCTGCCTAACTGTTACAATAATTATAAGAGTATCTGTAAGCTGTTAATGTGTACTTCATTGATTCTTTTTTGTCTTGGCTTTTCTTCATAATCATATGACATCTTATTTTTAGCACATTCTGAGGTTCCAAGTGATCAGATGATTCCAGGAGATTTTAACTATAGCAAATATTATGAAACTTATGATAAATTCACATGAACAAACAGAAAGTATAAAGTGATTCTTCCATACACGTATGTTGTTTTATATTTCAATGTACCTCAAAATATTTTAAATGTCTGTTACTTAGGTATATGATACCATTTCTAGATTAATCAACCCGAAGTACTCCAACCTACCTCAAGAAACTCCTGACTAACAATTTCTGCAAAAGATAACTGATATCACATTCATTATTTATGTTGGTCCTCAAATGCACATAGCTATGATTTTTGTCTGTGAAGATTTATATGTATAACCATTTCTCAAACCATTATGCTGAGTCTCCCACCTTTTATCTCTTCCTCCTTGACTACTTGTCATTAGCTTTCTGCTGGACATGACTGCCCACAGCAGGGCTTATGAAAGATATTGTGTGTATATCCCTCATTAGTTTTAGTGCTAAATCTGCCACATTAGATGACACTGCCATTGCAAATGGCATTAGCTAGCAGGAGTGACTTTGCCTCGAAAGAGAATAGGAACTCCACCCATGGATTATTCCTGCAGAGAAGCAGCAGAGCTAATAGTGCTTTCAAACTGTTTCTCTACAGACATCTCTCAGCAACGTAACAAAGTTACCGAGAAGTTGCTGTGTGACTCAGACTTAGTCTATCATTCATTTTCAGACCTTTGAACCTTACTGACCTTAAATGGGTGTTACCTACCACCGAAGAGACAAGAATTTTTGACTACCCTGTTGTTTGTGAACCTCTTCCTACCAATTCCTATACAATACGTTTATGGACTGTCTCTCGTCATCTTTGAGAAATCAGCCTACTTAAATACCCTTTCTTGGTTTAGGGTTTTGTTACTTTTGATTTTATACACAGTTTTAGGATAATCATATTCAACAGCAGAATGCTAACTTCCATTCCAAGTATATATTATTAATAAAGCATTTTATATTTCAGTAAATTCAGTTTTTCTAAATCACTGCCATGATATCTAGGTGTTCATAGCTATAAAGAGAGGCGAAGTCTAGCTTCTCCTCCAAATCACGTTTATAAAACACGATTTATTAAATGAAAGGTTCAAGGTCAACTGCTAATCATTGCTGATCACCCAAAGTTTGGATAGAACTCCCTGCTATTTCTAGACTGTATCCCTTTCAGAGCTTGAAAAGAGCGGGTCTGCTCTTCGCTAACTGGCAGGGCAAAGCACGTTATTCTGGTTTTGGCCATTTGTCACTGGCACGCAGCTTCTAGTATGAGCGCCATCACTACATTTCAAATTTCCATTCCTTCCAAGCTGTCTCATGTATCATTTGAATTCAGCTGATGGGTGTCATTCTATTTGTCTCTGTCTCAAGGGTTTTTTTCATGTGTGTGACAGCTGCAGTGGGAACTATCCTAAGTGCAAAGAAGAGCACCTCTTCACCAGCCATCTGGTGAAGATATTTTTTTCCCCCATTACTCGTGTCCTCTCCATTGTATTACACATCAAATACCCATGTCTATATTTTATCTTTCTGACCAAATTCTGATTCTATTCCTGGCATCTATTTTGTGATTGGTTAATTGGGATTTAAGCTGCTGTAAGAGACAATTACAGGTCCAACTTATGTTGCTCCATGTCAGCCATGATCCTCACTTTCAAGCCAACGAAGTAATTTTATCACAGTAGTGTTTTCTGAATATCTAGACTAATGTAACTTATCTGAAAACAAACTATGTGTGTTCTAAGGTAGGAGTCAGAGTGCAGTTTTAACTGGCTAGCCGCCAATCATTATTAAGGAGTAAACAAAAAGGTGGTTTTAAAATAACATAGATAAAAATGATATAATCAGTTCACATATTCATACTTAAATGGCATCAGGCTGACCCTCAGATGGTGCATAAGGGTATAGCTGTAAAGAAGACAAGGGAGCAGTATGCATAGCACCTGCTTAAGATCTGGTTACTCTGTCATGTTTCCTAAAACTTTCGAAGACCAAGGGGAAAGAACTGCAGGACAAATATTTACAGAACAGCTGTACTTCAAGCAGATGAAGATCTCACAGGTTTCTCCTGAATTTATACTACATTGTGTCATGTGACTATGGCAAGGTACCATACAGACATTATATGTAGTGAGAGCAAGTCGTTAGCTTTCCATGAAAGCTGTACAGAATAATGAAAATCCAGGAAGATGATTTTGAAAACCATATATGTTTATTTTGAGTGTTTCTTTTTTGAATCAAGCCATGGTTCAAAAATAAAATCTCAGACTAGCCAGGGACTTAGCTCTTAATGTTGCTTTGTGTTTCCTTGAATGGTGCATGAATAAGTCCATCTTTTGAAATGATGTAGATATTACCAGAGACCTTTGCTTTCTACCTGTTAGAGTGTATGTAAAATTATCTTCAGGCTGACAGCATTCCAGTTACCTAAATGCAATTTGTGCACATGCATACATTAGAGAAAATTAAATACCATATGGTGCTGAGCCAGTCACAATTTGTACTGCTTGAAAATAGCACACTTTTGAAGCCTGATGACAAATTTTATGGGTTTTCTCTCTCTCCCTCTCTAATTTATGGAAAAATAGCTCTTAACCATTTATCCACAGAAGCACTGCCTAAGCTGTGTATGTAAAAATTCACTGCAAGAACTATTTCTAAATAAATGACTGTCTATAAAACACAGAAGACTTATGAAAAAAGATTTTTTCCTCTTAAAATACATACAACACTTTTTTAATTTCCTGGCGTTTGCTGTGTTTTTACTACTTTCAAACATCCCAAGCAAAGGAGGTAAATTGAGCTGTTCTTGCTACCCCTCAGCCACACTAATGTCACTGTGTGTCAGAGGGATTCACAGTGAAGTAACCAATTTCTTGGCACAATTTCAGAAATGTTTTTTGTGCCTTCTACTGCACAACCAATACAGCTGGGTGGTGTTAGCCAGAGTTTTTTTTAAACTGATGGTAAAATATCAGGCAATAATGAAGCAGATTTGTAAAACAATAAAACATTCGTGGCCATTTGTATACAGTTTAGAGTAAACTTTAATGGTTAGCCTGAGCAATGACTTTTTGTTTGCTGTGTGTGAAAGCTGTAAACTACTGAAGCAGCAAATAGAGCATTTAATCTTTGTATTTTCATAGCACAACCATGCCCCATCTGACACCGGAGGCTCCTTTTATGAGATACTGGTACATATGATAAGAAAACCTGGAGAGATATTTCATATCTCCTGAGACAAGCGCAAGGCTTTTACAGCTTAGTGGCATTTCTCCCTGACCTGAATCAGCTATTGCAGGTCCTTGTCTATGCAGTGGAGAAAGAAAGCAAGTGTTGTTATCCTTAATTAATGCATAGGGAGAGTAGTGCACTGATTAATTGGTTACCTCGTCCATGAACGCACTGGAGCCCTCTCAAGGCTGGTAACTGAGTCTCAGGTTTTACGAGCCACAGCTTGTTACCAGTAGGATCACCCATTTTACAATGCAAACAGGCCAAAGATTCAGCAACTGTTCCAGAAGGTGGAGAAAATTGACTTTGACACCCTTTCAAAGATCACAAGTTTTTCTCCCTCTTCCCGTCTCTATTGTTGATGAAAAATTCTCTAATTTCTCAGTCTTATGCCACTGTCTATCAATGCAAGATAGTCTGTGCTTTGTGTTATAATTGTTGCTCCTTTTTTCCTTCCTCATCTTTATATAAGAAGAATATGATCTATGCAATTCTAAAAAAGAGTTGCAAATGTTTTGATATTCCTCAGTTCTAAAAGCATATATATGTTTCTGTCTAATTAAAAACTTTACATTTGCTCTGTCATGAACTCTGACTTTGCCACATTTTCATAAAAAAAAATTTAAAAAAATAACCTGGTAATGGTGGAAGTACTCTATTTTGGAGCCCTAAATCAGAAGCATTCCATATTTCTTTCTTTGGGCCATTCTAATTAAAAGTATTGTATAAATTAATTAAAAATAAAAGCTGTGGTCAACAAATGTACAGAATTTTATTGTAAGTAAAAGAACTAGGTATTTTACTGAGACTTTTATTTTAAATGAACACATTTTGTTTACAAAATTTTATCCATCATCTTAATGGAATAATCCACACAGAGAAACATGTAAGAGAACATTAGGGAGGCTACTTTGTCTTCTGAGTAAAAAAAAATGTATTAAAATATATTCCTTGGACCTACATGTTGGTGCAATTGGATGTTACTGCTCTACCATGTGTATCTTGCTGCCTTTGGGTCTGGGAAATGTTCCCTTCTACCTCTTTTAGGGGTCAGACTGAGGCTCCACTTTTTCATATGGCTTTTATCCGGACTCCCATGAACCTCCTTAAAACATGCAGTGCCTTGGGGTTTTTGCAGATGATCTGAGTTCTCATTGCAAGTCTACCAGGGCCACATTTAGCTTAAAGCCTTGGCATATCTCAGGATATGTGAATGATGTAAATTATAAAAAAGTTCTTAGCTCTGTAAAACGTGTCTGACCAAAGTTCAGGTCACCAGAAAACATTTTATTTTCCATTAGAATGCAAACCAAGAGCTGGAATCACAGAAAAATAAATTGCCTGTCTGTGTCAATAGGAGCCCGTACCTGCCTGTGAGTTTCTTGTAACTCTCAGCTGTGGTGGACCCTGAATTCTCCAAGCACTCATTTTCTACTATTGTAGATTCCTAGTACATAACGACCTGCATCTGTATGTGCTTAGGATTTTCTATATCTTAACAAACATAGTTAATGTAGTATTTAACACACAAGTGAGGTTCATCAGCCTTTCTAGTCAGGGACAAAATGTTTTTCCACTTAACTCATCTGAGGAGGAACAGGGTACAAAGCCTGATCATATGTTCTTTCTTCCCTGAACTGCATAAAGTGCAAACAAAGAAGAGAATGAGTATGCATGTTCATAACCTGTATACCAGGTACAAACTACATTAAGGCTGGGGATCAGACACCCTATCATTCTCATAAATTTATTTCTTTACTGTTTCAGTTTCTAAAGGATGTGCTGGGAGTTGTACCTGTTTTATTTTCTTCCTCACTGGACATTGCCCCAAAAGGTGAGAGACAAATGGCAAACAAGGAATTGAGCCATCTGTAGCTTCCTGAGATTTCTACTCTCTGAGCTATGACAAAAATTATCTGTACTGTTAATAGAAGGTTGACTTGGGTGTTCAAGGGCATCAAGTAAAATCTAAAAGAACAGGATCCAGCAAGTCAGTTACAGTTATGCTTCTGATGGCTAATGCCTTGTCATATGGGGTGGATCTCAGAAGAAGAATCCACACAGTTCTCTCTAGAGACTCTTCAAAGGCGCATACCTTTTTTTCCTACCCAAATATAAGAAGATTAACAATCAGCAAATGGTACTAATATGAGGGAACTGCAATTATTTATGTTTGTCTATTAAGTAAACAAAATAATAAACCATTGTTCATTTGATCTCAAGCAGTAAATCTGCTGGTCTTGGATCATATTTCTGTCACCTGCATGACATCTACAAACTCTTAGCTCTGGATTTTGTTCCACTGCACTTGTGTTATGTGTGTACACCATAACATGGTGTATTATAACTACCATATCTCATGCTTTTATTTAATCTTCCAGCCATTCTTTTGCCAAGTACTGGCATTTTTTTTTCTAGCATAATGATATCTATATACAGATATTAAAAAAAAAAATCTAGGGCTAGAACTTTATTCTCTGTTTGAAGAATATACTAAGATACTAATAGTTATATCTTGTTAGTACCTATTATACATAAAACATTCTTTTTGAGTTTTGAACAAACTTCTATTATAAGAAGAGTTATAGCACCTTGCAATTTTCTAAGTCTTGTACATTGTCTTATCTGATATAAAAAGTCATCTATGCATCACAAAATATATTTGGTACTGCTTGTATTTCCAAGAATTTCTCCCATCGTGGTGGTGTAAAACTATTTCTTCTTATGTAAGTATATCCCTTTTTTTTTAGAGTCAATTAATAAGGGAAGATACCCATATTTTTTCCTTACAGTGACCAACAAGAGTACACAGTTTCATTTCTTTTACTCATTCTATAATTTTCTATTAACAACAAGCTTTTCCTGATTCTCTTTCATCTTAGAGCTAGAGAAACTTACTAATGGACATAAATTTGAAGGCAGTTGGTCTCTTTCATCTCTATTCTGTATACTCTTTATACTCCAAGTATTGAGCAAGGAAGAATTTATGGCATCTATGGAGCTATGGAATTATTGTTAGTCCAATTAATGTTTTAACACTCTAACAGCCAAAATTCTTTAACCCAGAAAAGTGTTACCATTTTAAATTTTTATACCAAAAAAATCCCCAGCCCAAACCCAAACCTTTTCTTGTATCTACCTTTTTCCTTGGTGCTGTGCTCGGCCTTTCGGTGTTCCTTCAGGTCTTAAGGCTGCGCCTTCCAGTTTTTCTCAAGAAGAATTGCAGGTGATTGTGAGTTTTTAATGAGATGCCAGTATGTGGAAGTCTTTGCTAAGAGAAGGCATTCGCTAAGAAGACATTAATTGTGCAGGTGACTTCCTGCTTAGTCCTGGGACCTGTTTGTGTGTATTTTCATATGTTTCCTTGCCCTGGACAGTTACCTTCTGAGTGCTCCCAGCTGCAGATGAGCCCGGTTGCACAGCCTCCACAGGCTCAGCTGCCCTCAGCTTTTTGTTGGGCAGCAGGTTACTGGGTTTGCCAGACCTTTCCCATGGATATACTGGCAGAGCTCAAGCTCAGGCGAGGGAGGCAACAGGTGCTTGGCCCCAAGACAGGAGCTGAAACTGGCTCAGTCCAGCTCCAGTCAAGCTGAACCCAGCCCAGCCCTGAGACCTGTGCATTCAAGTCAGAGCAGAGTCCATGGCCCTTTAGTAGGAATGGCAAAAATCTTATTTACCCAGCAACACTGTGAGGTTCAATTCCAGGAACTAGTTTTAGATTTTTCCTCTGTTGCATTTCTCTTCTGCTGTTCCATGTCTTCATTTTCTTGAAGTGATCAAGGCCTCAGCAAAAATGGATAATACAATGTGTAATAGGATGAGGAAATACATTCTTCAATATTTAATTTAAACATCTTGTTAGTCTACATACCAACCTCTTGTAAAGAGGAAATTGTTTCAGGAGCGAGCTATTAGCTTTGCCTGTTTATGCTGTATTGTAAATAACTTCCTGAATGCTAACAGAAAAGTTTTAAGAAGTTCTGGATTAATTCTCTTTCAAATCATTTGATGTCCTAAATATTTTTCTGTTTGTATTTCATTTAGTTCTGTTGCAACTCTCTGCTTGATACTGTAAAGAATTGTTCTTACAGTGCCTGGGGACCTGATTTGTCTCTGCTGTGCTATCTGCCAACTCTGAAAAAGCCCTGCAATGTGATGTATCCCACTTCAGTTTTTATATCTTCTGTCAAATTGCTTTGGCCTATCTATTTTGCCACTGTGTCTAAGGTTTCATTTGTACTTGGCTGAGTTCATGCCTTGCCAGATTTTGGGTTTCCAGTTGTCTCTCTGACTTTTTGGCCTCAAATGAAAATTACAGCTTAGTATACTATTACATTTATTCAACAGATTCTATCCACAAACTGTTTCTCACATAACAAAACCTTCAGGACTGCTATTTAGCTTCTTGTTAGTCACTGACTTTTCCTATTTTTTAATCATTCTGTGCATTCTGGTTAAAACAAGCTCAAGGCTTCTAACCTAGCTTTATTAGTATGATTGCATCTTCGGATATTTAGTCATAAATAATAGATGTAATTACTATTGTTCACCCTCCTTTAGCTTGTGTGTTTAATTTCAGAGTGAGAGTTGGGAGGACAGCAATGTCCTTTGGCCCAAGGCCCTGTGTCAATCTGGAAAAGAGATGGTAACTATAAGATGCCACCTGAATGGTAGCCCTGTTCCTGGGAGTGAAAGGCAGACACAAGGTGTAACTGCATGTATCACAGGCAGCTATAGACGTAGTAGTGAGCTGGAGAGCTAGGTAGTACATGGTGCAGAAATGTCATGCTGTCAGAAGGGTGAATGGAAGATGACAAGCAGACTAGGGAAAACAGCTACAGCCAAACTGGAATTATGGTTTCCTTTTAAAATATAAAACAATTACCAAAATGTTAGTTAAATAATGTATCACAATTATCAAAAGGGTTAACAATCAACCATACATTCAGCATATGTCTCAGTGGCTGTGAACACTGTTGGCAGCATGTACTGACAGGAGAAGTCAAAGCTTTCCATTGAAGTGAGGAGCCAGAGAAAACAAAGTGATTTCTAATCCCCATATAACTCTTATGATTTGGAAGAACTTGATTTTTTTCCCCTCCACTGAACTTTTATTTTCTGAATAAGAATGTGAGGTTGCTTACTCAGACTTCGTTTCAAAGAGTCTGGTGCCTGGGTCTCCTGAGTCATGTTGTCATAGAGGTGTACTTGCAGCAGATTGAGCCACACAGATCTGAATTTCATGATCTTTTACTGTCTGTCATCTTCAACATTCTTCATTCAGAAACTTTAACGTTTCCCATGTGCTCATCCCCTGGTCTAAACATTGTCCTCTTGGTAATCTATATAGCACTGATGCAAGCAGTAGACTGAGTTGACAGCACAGTTTGTGTCCTCATTAAGAAATACAGTTCTTTGTTACTGCTCAAGGTCAGCATAGTCCTTCTGAAAGATTTTACAGAGGGAACAAGTGTCACCTGACAGAGAATATGAAGGCAGGTTATTTGCTGGAGTACACAATTTTAGAAACTTGGATATGAAAGTCTTAACCTCATTCCATAAATTACAATGCAGTATTGTCCTCTGAGTTCTAAAATTACACCTTTTATGTGAGGTCAATATTTCTACAAGGTTTTATAGTGAAACAAGTCTTTGAAGCACAATTTCATTATTTTTTTATATTTAAAAAAAGATAAAAGCACTCAGTGGTTATACTGATATTGGTAAATACTTACAGACTGCAGACTGATGCAGTAGATATTGTAGACATTTTAAAATTCTTGTAAAGTAATAGTTTGCAGTGTACTTGGAGCTGTAATAATCACAAAAAGGAGCAATTATAATAATGCCTACGGAAAAGCAGTCTTTTCAGCCTTAAACAAAAAAGAATCACTTCACTGTCATTATGAAGCTGTTCACTGGAGTCACAGAGACTGAGGTGTTACAAAAAGGGATTATAAAAATTGTGTTAGTAGTAGTCATAGTATAATTTTGTCTGAAATCAGTTCTGAAAGAGAAGGTTAAGAAGTGATAAAAGAGTACATTTATATTAAAAGCAATAGTTCATTGAAACTCCTCTACCTAGTGGGAAAGAATATATTTTGTTCTTATGAAAATGAAAGTTGTAGGTATTCTTACAGTTAGAGAAAAGTTGATACAATTTAATATTAGAGATCTGCTGGTTTTCATTTTTTCAGCCCTGATTGCTTTTTTGATGTTATCCTTTGAAGAGTGGCAATTAGTTTTAAGTAACTCTTGCAGTGGATTTGAGTATGAAAGCTTAAAGATGCTGTTTTTGAAATGAACTAATACCTAATATTATAACATTACATTTAGCAAAATAACTTAGGAAACTGCAGAAGACACAGAATGGGGTTCTTCCTTAGGAAAAAAACTCTTCCATTTTATTGTGACACTATTGTCATTCTTGTCATGTGCAGTCTAAAAGGAGAAGAGACTGGTTTCAGTTCTTTGCACACAACACTAATATGAAACCACAACTGACTGCTGCAGCAGAAACTCTTAAAAAATTAATCAAGCTCAGTGATGAATTAGCAAAGGCATATACCACCTAACCTGTAGGCACACAAAACTCAGGACAAACAGCTGTTTTGACATTTCTAGCTGGGAATCCTGCCCTCCACAAACATATTTGATGCTCAGACATGGTCTCTTGGCTGCTTGCAGTCGTCCCCATCTGTCAGGATGGCACTGTGCCCACACACAAGGTGGTATGTCAGCTTTGCTAGGGCATAGGTGCCAAGTAAATTCTGCTGTTTGCAGAGCTTTGCATGTGCTGGTTCTTCAGTAGGAAGCCTCTGCTCTGTCACAGCAAGGCTGCCTCTCAACATGACTCCCTACACTTGATTACACCTGTTGACACTTTGGTATCTAAGGAAGAATACTTAAATAGTACAAGGAAGAAACACTGGTAAGCAGGAATGGATTTAGGAATGTGTACTGCATGTGTACTGAAAATCCATTACTACCTTTTTCTTTTTTTTTTGTTTTCTGATCCCATAAGAAAAGCCTGCTTTCAATGTGAGGCAAAAATAAATTAGATTTCTGGAAACAGATCACCTCCTGGCTCATCATTCTATTCTGGAGAGAAGTAGATTGGCATAATTTATGTCTTCATTATTAACATCTTCGATTTATTCTCCTTCTCCTTGTTCTTTCTCTGTCTCTTACCTCCAAAAGAAAAAAATCTAATTATCATCAAAAAAGGAAATAAAAACCAATGGAAAATGGTTGATGAAGCAAGGAAAGAGAATCTTGACTCTTCTCTCTTACTGATTTTGGGGTGGTGAAACTGTATTTACCACAGTGGAATAATTCTTGCTTTATCCCGGTGGATGAACTATGAGGGCAGAGAAAAGCCAGGAACTTAAACTGGGTATTGCGCTTGGTCAACTCTGCAAGCAGCCTATGTATCTGAGAAAGTGTAAGAATATCTTTGTTAGCAATGAAGGCCATAATCACCTAAAAGATGATAAAATTGTGAGGCTGCACAGACAGTAACATACTTCCTTCTTAGCATAGTCCACATCGCTGGTCTAGGGAGGAAGGCTGCACTGCCTGAGGGGAACTGAGTTATTCTGTGTTCTATTTATTATTGAAATTATTTTATTTAATGAAAAGCTGAATGAACTGAATGAACTGAACTGTCCTTTCAAAGGACAACTCTGGTTTTCAAAACTAGTTCCTTTAATTTGCACATAGCTGGTTATTCAGCAGTCAGAAACAGAAGTTTTCATAATTCCTATTATATCTTGAAGATTTTAAATTTCACAGGGATGTTTCCTGTAACAACAATGAGACTTTTAGCAACCTTACCAGCTGCTCAAAATTCCTACTCATCTTTTCATCTCTTGTTGCCATATAACTACTCTGTTTTATGTGACTCATCCCTCTGTGTTCCAATCTTCAATCTTTGCATGTTGCGTTGAAAAACTCATATAACCTGAGTTTTCAGCTGTACTTACTCTTTATTCTAATAAAAAAATCTAATTTTCAAGTACCTATTATATTTTTAAAACCTCCGATGTCCTGATTAATCATAAATGTTTTTAAATAGTTTTTTTAAAAACTAGAAATAATTAAAAATTGTTTGAAACCTTCCAGAAACACACCTTTCTGTTTTTATCTATATTTATTTTGTCTACCCACTGAAAGTAGTGAGACATGTAAATTGAATAACTCAGAAATATTTAATCCAGCAGAATGATACATAAACTCTCTTCTTGCTGTATTTATTCCCTCTCTTGACATTAAAAGTATCCCTTACTCTGCTTTTCTCACATGCATATTTTTGACTGGTATATCTTATTTTTCCCTCTAATTCCATAATTCCCATAATATTTATTCTTAGGCTTTATTTGTTCTGTAGCAAAAGTATTCTAAGCACTCATATTTTCCTAAATATTTCTGAGTGCTCTAGTTCACAGTAGTGTTGCACATTTTTTCTTTTTTTTTTTTTTGTTCTACTAAGTTATTCTCCAACCCTCCAGCACTATATCATATTATTCTAACTACATAGTGTATCATTCTACCTCACCTGCCCTACCACTCTATCTCTTAGCGTCTTTGACAAATTATCACCATTATTTCCCTTCTAACTGTTCTTGTGCCATTCATCACCCATGACATTAAATAACTGCTCTTCTATCAAAATAATATACCTACATCATCTAACCAAGTGAATATTCAACCATTTTCTATTAGAGATGGCCTGCGACTGATATATCTGTCCCACCTGGCTATTCACAGATAAATCGATGAACTGAGCTGTTACCTAAAAAGAAAAAAAAAAAAAAAAGGGGTGATGAGGTTTGAATTTCCAGTTAAAACATCCTTAAAACGATTCAATTTGCCTGCAAATGACAATCTATAGGTACTTTAAAAGAGAAAGCTTCATCATGGAAAATGTCACTGACGTGAAGTATCAAGAATGTGAAGTATCAAGAATATTTTAATTCAAGAGTTTTCTATGTGAAAGACTTAACTTTCACCTTTTTCACCTTTTTTTTTTTT
>VXBJ01007632.1:190870-244497 GCA_013400055.1 Nycticryphes semicollaris
TTTTGGTGTATGTGTGCATTGCAGCTATTTAATGTTAGGAATACTTGATCTATTGTAATCCCACCAGTTTAGAAAATTGACTCATCTCCTTTAAGACAAATCCATTCCCTGTATCTAAAACAGAACTAGCTGAAATGGAGTATTTCACTACCACTCACGCTAATAGTTCATATTACATTGTAACTGCAATTGGAGAAAATCCCTCCAAATTTCTCAAAGCTAGAAACATTAACAGAAGCCACACAGACATTTTGAGCTGTAACAGTTATAATGTTTTATGCTTTTTTATTATTTTATGGTTTTAAACATTTATGTTTGTATTCAGTACATGTAATACATGTCACATTTTGTTGATTAAAGAAACATGTTAGCACAATATGAAATTCTAATTTTATAAATGAAAAGGTCTGTAAAATTGCATTGAAATGGTGACATTAGACATTTAGAACTTTTTATAAGAGAATAAGTTGGGCTGTGAGTACTCAAAGAAGGAACAGCTGTATTAAGGAAAAATATTTTAGGCCAGCATTTTTTAAAAAGTTGCTGTATCACGTGTAGAGACGAGGTGAAAAAGGTTTTGTGACACTCAGCACTGAGGGTCCTGAAAATTAAATACTCTATTATGTTCTCTGTTAGTGATGTGGCATTCATCAGGCTCAGACAAAAGAGGGAAGTGGCGGCGGAACAACCGTGAGCCTCACTCGTCCCAAATTAACAGACCTGACCCTTTGCCACTAGTATAAATCAATGAATCTTGACTTCTGTTGGCTCAAGAGCACAGTTTCAATGGAAATTTCCCTTCTCAAGACTAATGTACAGTGACAGGATTTGGACGTTCTTGAGAATTCAACTCCATTCAGGCTAAGCTACGTGCAGTTTTTCTACCTTTATTAAATGATAGAAAAACTTGTTCAGTTCATGAGAGAAAGCTACCTCCAGAAGAAAATTTCTCCATCCCTAATTATGGGTTTATGCCACGAGCATGGTCTTTTCCCGCATTTGTCAAGGAATGGTTGTTGGCCCAAAGTAATTTAAAGCAGGAAAATACTTATACTGGTTACATAATACTTACAGTATTTGTCTTACTTAGGCTTTTCATTCCAGTGCAGGATGTCATAGAAGTGGGGTATTGTAACATTGACTTTCAGTTAGCTAAAGTTGTTTACTGACCATGTCTCTAACTTCTCACCTTTCTGAAATAAACTTTTAACATGTGCTGAGGCTTCATGACATAGCCAAGAATGAAGAATACTTTTCCTTTTCTCTACTCTGATTTCAGGCTGGCCAGTTTTTCAATTTATTGTGTTTTAATGGAATTTATGCAATTCAAATACAATCTTTAAGTACTCCATTTGTGTATCATTGTCCGTATGCCCTCTTGTAAACAGTCATTCATCATTAATTGCTTTATTCACCTGAGTTAATATCGCCTGCTCACAATCCAAAAAGAAGGCATTTCACCACACACCTTTTTTCCTTTTCTTTGGTGATAAGAAAATCTGAACAATTATTTAGTTTCTGCTAGGTGTTACTGTTGAAGGCAGTCATGATACCACACTGGGTTTTCATGTTCCTTTGAACAGTCTTCCACCTGATGACATAGAGTTCTGCAGCTATTGTCAAAGCCTGTGTCCTCTCCTTGGCCACTGTTAATAGAGACATGCTAATCTCTGGAAGCAGTATAGGTTATCTATGATTACAGTAATTTTTCTCCTAACACATATAAATGGAATGACATTAATACAAAAAATAGAGCTGATTGCCTCTTGCTGTTTCCCATCATTAATCTCTAAAAGCAAAAGATTAGTTTTCTTCCCCATTTTCATATGTGTGAAATTAGATTTCAATTAGTGGTGCATCACTGTGTGTGCAGTGAGGAAGCTCTGTTTCCAGACACCTATGTACAGTGTGTGAGAGTGGGAAAAGGCTGAGGTATAGTTTCAGTCTATATCCAGGCCTTCTGCAGCTAACCTGCTGTGTCATATGGCAGGAGAGATCCAGCAGCCCCTCGTTTTTCTTGACACCCAGGTGGACCCCACCAACCTAGATGGGCAATCAGTCATTTACCTGTGCCTACCTAACCAACTAAATCTGCTAAAGTTGCCAGTACAGCTAACTTTAGCTACAAAGGAGTAACACATCTGCCCTATCATTCAGAATCTGTGAATATTAAGACATAAATTTAAAAAAATCTATTTGCTCTAATATTGGAAGAATTCTTAAAGATAACTCAAGTATTTGTCACTGGGTTGTGAGAAGAGCAGGTTTACAGTCACATATTCTATTAAAAGCACCCCTTTTAACTTTGTGTTGTGCCTCAACTAAGAAATTAGATTTGGAGGAAAAAAGCAACAACAACCCAACAAAAAAACAACGAAACAACCCAGCCCATGTTTTCCTCATTTCAAAGCATCTGGCACATCTACACAGACAGATGCAGATAGACCCAAATTCGTTCTGCCCACCCTGCAAGCTGTCTGGCCTGACTCCAGCTCCCATCCAAAAGCGATATGGCTGTGATGGAGCATCACTGAGCCTAGACTAATAAACCTGACCTCTCAGGAAGTAAACACAACACCGTGCAGCTAATGCATCTCCAGAGCTTCTAGCCAGGATGAGGCTGGCTATTGGCTTGGTCAGAACATAAACAAAATAGATTCAGGTCTGTCTGTACTTGTGCTTAGAGATTTCTTTCAGTTTTCTCCATTAGATTCGTTTTTTAATGGTAGTCCATCCAAATAAAAAATTCCACTCTTTAACCCTTGGCAGACCTTCTTTCACATAACCTGTTGATTATTTGTACCCATACACTATTGTTTACAGTCCTAGCAAAAGAACATCTGAAGTTGATTCTTATTCCAATTTCATCTTCAAATCATTACTACACCAATATCATACATGATGCAAATCTGCCTAACTGTACAGATAAAACAGTATAAAAAGTTGGAATGAGGAGAGAGAATATAGGTGATTTTGCTATTATTTCTGACCTTCCTAAGTATTCAATTTTTGGATGCCAAACTGTTAGACACACATCTAAAAATTCCCTCATCATCCCTATTTCCATACTGTGAGGCTAGAAAAATAGCAGAATAATGGAGGAGGTAGGGAATTAAGAGCAGATTTTAGTGACTGATAGATATGCTCTGTGGATCAATAATTCTGAAAGCCCATAGTTGGGACAGACCATAAGCAGTTCTTAGAGTTATTATTCTGCTTTTGTTTTGGACAGGTGAGCTTTCATAGATGCCACTGTTCATGATAAATATGTGTTGAAGCTCTCAAAGTAGATACAAGTTCATTTCCAGACAAGATCTTTTGGAGTTATATTCCCTGCATATTTTAACATCTTCACCAATCCGTGGACTTACATCAGTAGTGTCCATAAATTTTGCTGGTTGCTCCAAGCACGACAAATTTTTCTAATGGATTTAAGAGCTCTGTGTGCTCTTAAGACACAGCCCTTGTCTGATGGCATGACTTCCAAAATAATTCTTTCTTATATGAACGGTGTTTAAAATACTATCTTAAGTCAGGATGTAACCTTGACCAAAGTTTATTTCTACCTTATTTGAGCATTTATTTTCTCTTTCATCTATTACCTACTTCTGGAATGCTACGGGAAAAAATGAGGTTAGATCTTGTTAATTTTCTTCCTGAACAGAATAAATATAAGACTTTACGTCAGAGAATTAAAAAAAAAAAACAACAAAAAGATAAGGGGATTGAGGTGTGTTCAGAGGTGTTCAGGGGGAGGAATTTTTATATATCTAGTAAGTAATCAAGATTGATGTAGTTTGCTGTTTTGTGTAGTTTGTGTAACTGATGTTAATCATGCCAAATATGTAAAAGGCCTTTCACTAGAACTGAGGCCCTTTGTCAGATATCTTCAAGCTGACAGAACTGGAAAAATCTTTCATGTATTGCTGAAAAGTCATAGAATTAGAACCAAACTCTTCTGTCTTCCCAGCATGTACTTGGCAAAGGTCAGCAGACTGTCTGGGTACCAGGTCAGTGTTGGTGTACTTCAGACAGACTGAAAGCTGCTCTAATATCATCCTGCATGCTGAGACACAGCTGGACTGTGGAAGTAAGCTGGACTTTCTGCCCTTCCACTGTACAATTATTTAAGAAGGTGAGCATGTTTTACAGCAGCCCCACTTCCTCAGTAGGTATTTGATTTTGGTCTCTAAAAGAATATATGCAGTAAAGGCATAAAGCTTATGTTTGATAGAAAACTCTTTGTAAGCACTTCTCCAAGCCTTGTAAGCTATTTATTTCATCTATTTACTATAGAAAATATAATTTTAGCTCTTACATTTTTCTGTCAAGTGCTGTGGAAATCCAGTAATTTTTCAACACTGTCTTTCAAAGAAATCTCTTCACCTTCTTTGAGTCCCTCGCTTTTGCTCACAATCCCATATCTGTAACTGAGCTGTTATTTTTTTTCACACCTGAAGGGCACCTGTAGACAACACTGTCATTCTGTATGACTTTTATTATAGAGCTAGAGAAACAAGAAAACAAGAAATAAATCAAGCAAAGACTCCCTGAAGGAGAGTGTGTATGTTTCTTCACCAGTATACCACAGCAGACCTGTGAATACAACTGATTGATAGAAATACAGTATGTGGAAAACAAATTCACTTGTATTTACCTAAAGCTGTTTTCTTCACAGATATTTGAATTGTCTAAGTGATACATGAGACATGCTGTACGATTGATATAACTTGTAATTTGCTTCAATTAATACCACAACATGCCTAGTAGTAATGACAGAGAAACAGAAGATCTTTTACCTCAAATGTATCTTATTATATAGTTTTAAAGATTAGTTCTACACATGAAGAAATTAAATGAGCTCACCTTAGATTGTAACATACTATCATTTGGTTAGATATTAATATCTTAATGAAAATTTAGAAAGCTAAATATGAAAACATGTGCTTGGTCTCTGATGCATAATCTTGGCAAGATCAAAAAGTTTACACAGGTTAGTAACAGAGCTAAAGAAACACAGTGGTAGATTAAAGACTAATGAAATTGTGGATTTGCATTAAGGAAAAAAAAGACATTTTAATTTTTTCTTTTTAGGTTCTAATCTCTGTAAGTACAAAGCATCATCTGGCCTGCAGGTTCACATTTCTAAAAGCTCATTAGTGAAACAAGTTCTTTAATGCTAAATGAAAAGTACAACTCAAACAAACACATTTTTTTCAAGACATGTTTAGTGTAAATAAGTTCAAAGATTTGGCATTGCATGGGAGAAAGGTAAACATTTAGGAAGAGTTATGTATTCAACAGCAACATATGTTGACCTTTGGTCATTGTGGTTTATAAACAAACCTGTTTAATGTTTAAGTACACAACTAAATAAAATATCAAATATTTATCACACAGAAAATGAAAAAAATACAGAAGTGCTAACCATGAACATGTATATCAGAATGGACTAAATGAAATTCTAAAAGCTTTTATTAGTATCTCTAAAGCCTTTTTAAACTGAAACCCAGACAAACAGCTGAATAAGACAAATCATAAGAATATGTGCAAAGGATAACTTCGGAAGAAAGCAATTTCAATTATTTTCTAAGCATATTTCCCTTTTTCAACAGTAATATAATATTGGTGGTTAAATGTAATGAAAAGAGGAAAGAAAGAAAGAAAAAAGAAAAAACTATGCAGGGAACAAGTATAAGAAATGTTAAGGAAATGTAAAAAATATTCACCCAGTTAAAAGAAGTAATCCTTTAACATGGAGGTTTATAAAGCTTTACTGAATTTTCTCATACCCTAGATGGAGAGACCCAGACACTGCTGTTCAGAGCCCATCAAGGTAAACGAAAGACCCTGATGAGATGTCAAGAGTTCGCTGAAGAAGAGCTTGAAGGAATGAACCCAAGTTTCACTTTTCAGCTTTTGTAAACCTCATAAAGAATATTGGCTTTTTAGAGTTGGAGGCAATCACAGAATTGCTTCACAGATTAGTAGTGAAGACTCTTGAGGAAGAGAATCAGTTGATTCCATGTAGAGATGAAGAAAACGCTGCTGGAGACATGAGCAATATAATCTTGATGAAACATAGTTTTCTTCTGCCAGAAAGTTCCCTCCAGTGTTTAGAGTGGGATGTGCTCAGCAACCTCTCCTCCAGACACTGAACGCTGCTCATTACTTAGCGTGGTGTTTTATAGTGATGTAACCTGGACTGTAAAACACAAAAAGAATAAAAACCTGGGTAACACAAGAAGCAAGAACTAGAAAAATAACAGACACATGCTAGAGTGGGATCTGAATGAAGACAGGCAGACTGCTCGGTCATAGTCAAGAAGCAGTACTTGAGGAATCCTTCTGATTGGGAGCAATAAGGATTTGTGATGAAGAAGCAGCTGGAAACAAGGCACACTATCTTAGGGCAGCTAAAATAAATCTCGACACTTACATAGAGACACCTAAATCATTGTTCCTTAGATCTTATTTGAAAATTCCAGATAATATCAGACAATTCTCCATTTTAACTAAGATGTGAGACTACAAATAAAATATTTGGACAGATTCTGAGTAAAATCAAGAGATCTGAATAATTTTTTTAATTTTTAAATTTCTTTAATATTTAAATTTCTTAAAGTTTTAAGAAAATCCACAGCCTGTTCACTAGTCAGAAAGAGAAACCAGGCCCATAGTTCTAATGTCTGAGATGTATTAATTATTGCAGCTTTATATATCTATCCTTTAATCTCCATTGTAATAATTTAAAGTATACTAAATTATATGACATTATGTGAAGTTACATAAAAGAAAATTCTCAAAATAATATGGCCTTTAAATGCTGTTACCACTAAATGTGATTAAAGCATGATTTCTTCCATCAGGACAGATGAAGAGCAGCAAATTGCCCACTGTACTTGCAAACTGAAAAGAGCAACCTGTTTATTGACCACCAAAATTGTTTTGGAGGAGATTGGTACATGACAGTTATTTATGTGAATAAATATCAAGAGAATAAGCTTCTCATTTACTAGAACTCACAAGTGGTGACTTCCTGGAATACAGAAAATAATCATAATATCAGTTCTCTACTAAACAGCACATAGGTACAAGCATCTCTCTGGACAGCATAGTCAATAGCATTCAGCTTGGTAAAGTGTAGTGTTAGAGCAATTTCTAAAGATGGGGTCAGACTTTTCCACAGGAGGGTGACTGAACATGAAAAACAACCAATACTTGCAGGAGGTATGTTAGGTAAAATTACAAATTTATTTTTAAGAACTAAGGAAGAATTTTCAGTAATTATTTTCTGAAATCACAGGAAAGAAACAACCTTGGTCTTCCTTAAAAAGAAGAAAAAACCCCACAT
Source organism: Nycticryphes semicollaris (assembly GCA_013400055.1). Lineage (NCBI taxonomy): Eukaryota > Metazoa > Chordata > Aves > Charadriiformes > Rostratulidae > Nycticryphes > Nycticryphes semicollaris. The sequence goes on from VXBJ01007632.1 coordinate 198,225, forward strand.
ATCTGCCACATTCATGATTAACACATTGGAAAACTAATCCTGTCTGTGTCATGACACAATGCTAGGCATTCATAGTACTTGAGAAAACTCATTCAACCATCTGCTATAAAGCTTATCAAGTTCAGAATGGTATTGCATTATTAGCCAATCTCTTAAAGGAACCACCATCATCCAGCAAAGAAAAAAATTATTAGTTTTTAAAGCTACATTTTGTCATTTAACTCTGAGCAGCAGTTGGGTTTTGTCTAAAATTGCAACTTAGATGATTCTTGTCCTAATAAAAACACCTGGATGAGGTACATAAACAATGACTGTCTGGAATATATTAAAAAATTGTTATTATTTTACTGTTGAAAGATTTAGATTAATTTAGCCTCAGATACTGAAGTCTTCAACTGGTATGTAAATGGATGATAGATGATGTAGTTGAAGATGTCTCTGCTCATTGCAGAGGGGACTTGGACTAGATGACCTTTAAAGGTCCCTTCCCATCCAAAGTATACTATGATTCTATGAGTCCAAGAATGGATGGATGAACGGACGGACAGATGGACGAATGGGTGGAAGCATGAAATCTTTAGCCCTTCTCCATGGCCTGACCGCAGTCACCTCAACCACCTCCACATGACTGGGAATATCTGAAGAGCCGTACAAGGGTACATGAGGAACTGTAGAAGACAACTAATGGCAAGGTAGTTTTGTAAGCAGTTCTTTGAAAATGCCCATGTAAGGGATAATTTATGCATGGTGCATCGGCCTGAGGCCAGAAATAAATGTTCCTTAGTATGGGCCTGTATCTTAAAATGTTTAAGGAAGCCTAATATTGCATCAAACTGTCCAATGGGGTTATCATGAACTGTGAAGACCACAAGGACATTCTAATCATACCAAGACTACCTGGCAGCTCTGAAATTGTTCAGACTTGACAAGACACAAAGATGTCTTAAATCTCTCAGGTTTCTCAGCACTGTCAGTTCTTATAGAAGCCTGTATAGAACCTCACTCCTGTATTGTAAGGGCTTTAGCATAATGTCTTCCCTTTTTACAGCTGTCGAGCACAATATTAATGCTATTAGAATACATATAGGACAAAGGCAGATAATAAACAGTAATGTGTGCTGAATAGGTCAGCATTTTTCTAATAGTGGGATTGGGTGAAAATGTTTTGGTAGTGAGTGTCTACAAGGGTACCTTCTGCAAGAAGCTGCTAGAAGCTACCCCTATATCTGATAGAACGAATGCCAGCTGTCTCAAGACAGACCTGTTGCTGGCCAAGGAAGAGCCCGTCAGCAATGGTGGTAGCGCCTCTGTGATAACATATTTAAGAAAGAGGGGAAATGCCTGCTGCATGGTACAACACCAGCACAGAGAGGAGTGAGAATATGTGAAAGAAACAACCCTACAGACACTTGCAGGTCTGTGAAGACGGAAGGGACGGAGGTGCTCCAGGCGCTGGAGCAGATATTCCCCTGCAGCCTGTAATGAAGCCCATGGTGAGGCAGGCTGTCCCTTGCAGCCCATGAAGGTTAACAGTTGAGCAGATACCTAAACTCTAGCCTGTGGAGGACCCCACACCAAAGCAGGTGGATACCCAAAGGAGGATGTGAACCCAGGAAAGCCTGCACTGGACCACACTCTTAGCAGGATTTGTGGACCCATGGAGGAATCCACACAGAAGCAGATTTGCCAGCAGGACATATGACCCTGTGGAAAGGACTCAGACTGGAGCAGGATGTTCCTGAAAGACTGCAGCCAATGGAAAAATTCACATTGGAGAAATTTGTGCAGAATTATTTCCCATAGGAGGGACTCCATGCTGGAGCAGGGGAAGGATCTTCCTCATGAGGAAGAAGGAACATCAGAGAAAACGTATGATGAACCAACCATAACTCCCATTCCCCGTGTGCCACTGAAGGAGAGGAGGTAGAGAAAATTGGGAGTTAAATTGAGCCCAGGAAGAAGGAAGGGGTGGGGGCAAGGTGTTTTAAGATTTAGTTTTATTTTCTCATTACTCTACTCTGATTTGATTGATAATAAATTAAACCAATTTTCCCTAAGACGAGCCTGTTTTGTCCACAACAGTAATTGGCCAGTGATTTCTCCCTGCCCTCATCTTGACCAACAAGTCTTTCATTATATCTTCTCTCCCCTGTCCAGCTGAGGAGGGGAGCGGTAGAATGGCTTTGTGTGCACCTGATGTCCAGCCAGCGTCAACCCACCAACATAGATAGTATAATTTTTAGTGTGTGCACTGCTTGTATTATCACAATCAGTCAAAAAGTGCCCCAACTGGCCTGTATGAGGACCTTTCCTAAGGAGTGGGTAATTCATGGTATTCAATTATTTAAAGAATGATTTAAAGTCTGGTGGGGTTTTTTTTATTTATTTTTTTTTTCCTGCTGAGCCTGAGACAGTTATTCTGACAGATACAAATTATTGGAGGGATAAATTTTTGTGAAGCAGTCATTTTAGGTACACAACAGTATATATGTAGACACAAAAGCTCTTTGGATAGAAATGGTCTTTGGTCTTAATATCAAAAGAATTGCATTCTCCCCACTCCCCCCAAGTGTTAGAGAAACAATTTTATAAAAACTTTTTAGAAATAGGTTTAAAAGTCTTTTCTATTGTACCTTTTCAGCAGATAGAAATTTTTAATTCATTATGTTCCTCCCTGGTCATCCCTGGGGATGTGAACAATCATTTTGACAGGAGGTGATCAGGGATGGGATCCATCTTTAGTCATCCAAAAGTAAGGCAACTAGTCTAAGCTAACTGCCTAAGCTCCCTTTGTAAGACAGGAATAGAGAGTAATAGGGGCCCAGTGTGCCTTGTCCCATCTCTCAGATGCTATTTTGGAATGGTGTAAACCAGCCACTAGCAGTGCACAGTTTCTTCAAGTGCACAGTTGAGGAAGCATAGGTTATTGGTTTAGACAGCTCAAGTTAGCTATCAAGTCTAGTTCAAGTTAGCTATCAAATCTCCTTCAAGATGTATCAAATGGTGTAGAGGAGACAGTCTAACTTGTTTTGTAGTCCTCATCTAAATATTAACAACAATTAACTGTTTAGTTGAATAATTGAAGAACTCAGCAGATTTCAGTTACTATGGCACTATGGTAAAATGAAGCCCCCATAATCAAAAGGGAAATTCTTAGTGACTTGCTACACAACTTGGACACACGTGAGTTTATGGGGCCAGATGGGATCCACCCAAGGGTACTGTGGGAGCCAGCAGAAGGGCTCACCAAGCCCCTTTTCATCATTAATAAAAGATGATCCTGGCTAACCAGGGAGATTTCAGTTGACTGGAAGTTAGCAAATGTGATGCCCAACTACAAGAAGGCTTCAAGGATGATCCAGGGAACTGCAAGCCTGTCAGTCTGACCTCAGTGCCAGGGAAGGTTATGGACCAGATCTTCCTGAGTACCATCATCCTGCATATACCGCTCAACTCATGAAAGGCAAGTCCTGCTTGACTAACCTGATCTCCTTTTTATGACAAGGAGATGCACTTAGTGGATGAAGGAGAGGCTGTGGATGTTATTTACCTGGACTCTAGTAAAGCCTTTGGCACCATTCCCCACAATGTACTCCTGGAGAAATTGCCTGCTTATGGCTTGGACAGGTGCTCTCTTTGCTGGGTAAAAAAACTATCTAGATGTCTAGGCCCGAACAGTTGTGGTGAATTATAAATGAAGTTAAATTCAGTTGGTGGCTGGTCACATGTGGTGTTCCCCAAGACTCAGTATCAGGGACGGTTCTCTTTAATATCTTTATCAATGATCTGCACAAGGGTATGGAATGTACCCTTAGTAAGTTTGCAGACAGCACCAAGTTAGGCAGAAGTGTTGACCTGCTTCAGGGTATGGTGGATCTACAGAGGGATCTAGACAGACTGGCTTGATGGGTCAAGGCCAACAGTGTGATTCATCAAAGTCAAGTGCCAGGTCCTGCACTTAGGTCACAAAAGTCCTATATAACATTACAGGCTTGGGGAAGAGTGGATGGAAAGCTGTCCATCAGAAAAGGAACTGGGGGTATTGGTCCACAGCAGCTGAATATGATCCAATAGTATCTGCTGGCCATGAAGACCAATAGCGTCCTGGCTTGTATCAGAAATAGTGTGACCATCAGAACGAGGGAAGTGATTGCCTCCCTGTACTGGCACTGGTGAGGCCACACCTCGAATTCTGTGTTCAGTTTTGGGTTCCTCACTACAAGAAAGACATTGAGGTGCTAGAGCATGTGCAAAGAAGGGCAATGAAGCTGGTGAAGGGTCTAGGGCACTAATCTTATGAGGAGTGGCTGAGGGCACTGGGGGACTTTAGCCTGGAGCAAGGGAGACTCAGGGCAGACCTCATCCTTCTCTACAACTACCTGAAATGAGGTTGTAGTGAGGTGGGTGTTGGTCTCTTTTCCGCAGTAACAAGTGATAGAACAAGAAGAAATGGCCTCAAGTTATGCCAGAGAGAATTTAGATTAGTTATTTGGAAAAGTCTTCACTGAAAGCATTATCAAGGACTGGAATGGACTGGGCAGGGAAGTGGTTGAATCACCACCTCCGGAGGTATTTAAAAGATGTGTAAATGTGGCACTTAAGGACATGGTTTAGTGATGGACTTGGCAGTGCTAGATTAACAATTGACCTTGATGATCTTAAGTCTTTTCCAACCTAAATGATTCTATGATTCTAAAAGATACTATTCAAAAACAGGAAAGGAAGTTGAAAAGAACCCTATTTACTTTCATGTTTGTAACTCCAACCCTGACATTAGGTTTTATGTGGGAGTATATGGACAGTATTTATTAAGAGAGGCTGCTACTTCAGATGTCAGAGGAAGATGTAAGGTTACTTCTGTAAGAACTTTTTGTCAACGTAACCATTTTCAACAAGGCTTATTCAGGAGACTAGAAGAGAAATAGCCATCCCTATTATTTAATGTCAACAAAATGGTATGGATGGAAACAATTGTCTCACTATCTAATACTGGCTCAAACTGCCCTTGACATTTTGATTTTGACTTTTTGAGCATGTTTCTACAAATTAACTCTTTTGGTTGTTGACATTTTATGGGTTTAGTACATCATAGTTTACTAAGATACACCTTGGGAAGCAGACCATGCAATAACTGCACCTGCTGACAGTAACATCATGTCCTTCCCCGCAGAGTTGCAACAGTTAGGGAGGCAAAGAAGCATTGTATATATCTCTATGTTCAAGTGCTTAAGATCATTGTTTGACAAAGCCATTATGATTATTTTGAGGAACAAGTCCACAATTATATGAGCATCAGGACAAGTTCACAAGAAACTTTATTCAACAGTACAGTAGTGTTTCTGCTGGGTTTTCTTGCCAGAAATGTATTTTACAATGTTTATCTGAGACCTGTAGTAGATATTAGGATATATCAGCAGAGTTACATTAAAATATTATCAATTGCTTATTTTGCATTTCTGTTACAAAACACATTTTTGTCATATTTAGCAATTTAGCACTATTTTAAAAGTGCAAATACATGTGCTGCATTGAAATTATAATAAATTAACATGCATATTTACTCTCATTCCTTAAGTTTTCAGCTGCAGCAATGTTACAGGTCATAAATTCTTTCTGCCACTAATACCTAATCACCCAGGTAATAATTCATACCACAATATTAAGGTGAATACACCTTATCCAATACATCATTGCTGCAGACCTGTCACATATTTCATACATTTGTTGAAAGTTCAGGTCCCTGCCCTGTGTTTTCAAGCTCAATGAGGCATTAGCATATGCTTTCTTCCTGTTTTGTCCTCTAGAAGTCTAACTCTTGACTACAGCAGAGACAGAGCAAGATGCCTTTCTTGAGAATTTTCTGTAATAGCTAACTTTGATCTAGAGAAGAAAAACACAACTGACTGAGATAAAAGTAATCTTTTGTGGACATTGAATAAAAATTATCCTTGAATTTGGTAAATTGTTTGATTTAGTTAGACTATAGCATTATGTGACTTAAATCTTGCTCCTTTGCATGTGGGAGTGAGGGCTTCTATCTGTATCTAAAAAGACTTACACTGGGAGGATTGTGTGTTTCATGCTCGTGTGCCTACTGACACTGTGGTAAAAAAGCAGATTTTGGGTTGATGTGGCTTTAATATATTAATCCACAGCAAAGGGGTGCAAAAGTTCCAGTATATATTTCTGGGATATAAACATGAGCGAGTTTGTAAGATAGCAAGTTTCTATATAGAAGTGGCTCTGAATATGTGACTGTCATATTAGTTTGAAAATACTTTTTGCTTCTAAGTATGTGCATTATCACCTGACAACAACTAAAGACTATAACCCACCAAAAGTACTAAAACTTCTTTTGACAAACGTTGTTTGTATGCCCTTAGTTGAAACATCTTGATGCAGCTGAAGCCCTGGTGATATTAATTTTCTAAATCAACATAGCTGTACCAAGCAAATTTATTTTCTCAAAACCAACAAGTAAATCAAGGTTGAAAATAATTTCCTCTCACAAAAAAAAAGGTTAAAAAAGGTTAAAAAAGGACATGGTCATGAAATAACATTACCTGAATTCCTGTCTGGAAATTAGGTTTATTAAAATAAAACTAAGAGTTAAACACAGGAGAGACTAGAAGAACAATTGTTCTGTATTAGCTAAATCAAGATAGTTCATGCTATATCAGTCTTAGTTTGTAACACTTGCTGACGAAAAGAACTCTTTTAAAATGACATTGTCCAATGGGAAGGGCAGAAAATTTCAATAGGCTTTCAAATAATTCAGTAACTGTTAAGAAATTTATCTGTGTAACTTCATTGGATGTATAACTGTTCCTGGTTCCTTAATCTGTTCAGTCTTAAAAGAATTAAAAAGAAATCTCAACTGAAGAGTTTCTATTGATCTAATTTTAATGAAGCATTCAACAGTTTCAAATAAATGGATATATTCTTTAGTGTCTTGGGAAGATGGAGAGTGAATAAAAGCTCTTTATGTTCCTATCAGTATAATTGATCTAAAAGCTTTATTTCCATCCCGCAGGAAATTCTGACATTGTAAAATTTATTTTTATTATTTGAATTGAAAAATAAAAGTGTAGTTGTTTCTTGCTCAGGAGAAATTTGGAAAAAAAAATATTACTTAAGCACTACTGTGTTTCATTTTCCTGAGTTTGCATTCCCATGTGATAAAAACAGTATAATACAGAATATCAAATCTAATATTGAAGTGAAATTAAATAATAAAGTTTAAAAGAAATACCTCTTTCCTACTGACGTAAGTGTGCATACTAACCTAAAACTAGATGGTAATACTGACTTATTTCATAGTTTTCCTTTGAAAATATTACTGATATATTGGTACTTATCTATTTTCTGATGAAAAAAAAAGTCACAGATTTACTTATAAGAACATTAAAAGAGTAATTCCCTGTTCCATAGGAGACAATGGAGATGTTTATGTATTTAAGGGGTAATTTCTTTCCCCACATTTTTAAATAAAACTTTAAGGAAATGAGGCTGATGGCTGATGCAGGATAAATTATTTTCTCAAGATTTTTTCTTCTGATTTTTTTCTTAAATACTGAATAATTTTTTTCAGTGATTTAGTACGATTATAGGATTACAAGAAGCATTTTTGTTTGTTAGTCAGGTACAAATCTTTCCCATTAGTCAATGGAATCTGTTGATGTCAATGGAAGTTTCGTTATATGAGTCTTTTCAGCAGAACTGGAATTACTTTTTAAATTTTCTGGCAGCTCTAAAAATAATTGCTGTCAGTACATCCAACAATTTTTTTACAAAGTTTTCAGAGGAAAATAATTTCAACAAAAATTCATCTCAAGACAAATCATGATTTTGTATACATAAAGTGGAAGAAAATTTCAACATGAAAATGCAAAAGGGTTTTTTTTAAAAAAGAAAAAAAAATTACTTCTAGCTACCTAGTCAGCCTGAAATAATTTTCTTTCCTCAGCCTGCATTTTCAGCTACACAGATATTTCAGCTGAAAATATTTACCTTGTTCTATTTCTCAGTTTTATCCAAATACTCTCAGAACAAAGAAGCTTGGCTTGCTTCCTTCTCATCTCAGTTCTCCCCCACCTTGGTAAAGTTGTTGATCAAATAGCTTGCCTAAGGTTTTGCATAGCAACTGTGTCTCCAGTAGCCACAAATGCAAATGCATGTGTTCTCTCCCATTATGCAGGCCGAAGAGCTGATAGCTTCCATAGACACTTGAATGTAGTTGATAAGCACATCTTATTTAGAAGGGAATTGATTGCACAGTCCTTTGAGGCTAGTTCTCTTAGTTCTTTAGTCCATGTGATTATCAGTCTGGCAAAGCAATTGGAGGCTGCTGAAGTGTAAAATACGACCAATTCACCCCATAATTCTATTGCAGACTCTGCTTGTTTTTCTTGTCTGTCAAGTTATTGGGGAAGAATTAATTCCTCCCCAAGAATAATAACATTCTTCATGGTTATCAGAGGACTGGGTTAAATATCTTGTTAGCTTTAGGTTCCACAGATGACTTTTGTTTAAGGAACAGCTGGTATTTGGAACATAGCTTGTGAAAACCTTTGCTTTTAGAAGGCTGTTTTCTCTTCCATTGTTAACTGTGATAGGATGGATGTATTAGTCTATTCCAGTTCTCTGTTTTCCAGTAAGGTACCCTTTGTTGAGTCATTTTAAGGTTATGATGTAGACTCAGGTTCAGCATGAGCTCTTATGGGCTTCATTCTCTGGTTCAGCACACTAAGAGGTCTAGTAGGAATGTTTTCTTCCCAACTTGTCAAGAAAAATCAGAGAGAAGAGCGATTTACATGACATGGACACAATATTAATTTACAAAAAATCTGCTGGGAATGAACTTGAAAGCAGGAAGTTAAGACCTTTTGATAGAAACTATACATACACTAGTCCTACAAGCTAATGTAGCATGGTGGTGAAAAAATTTAACCGGTTATTCTACAAGACTTTGTATTTTTAGCTAAAAGCATCCTTTGCTATCCAGCTTAAAGTCTGACCAAATGACACTCCAGCCAGGGATGCTTCTGTAGTGTGAAGTACAGGAAAAGATTTTTGTTGTTCCCTTTTCATGACAGTGAATCTCTCAATCACTGCTGAGAAATTTTCATGCGATTTGGAAATTTTAACTCTCTATCTACATTTGGTTGTCCTTATATTTGAGGGCTTAGCATATCTCTCCTGAATATTTCTGTGATTGCATACTGGGATACTGATAAGAATGAATAAATTGTAATGGAATGGAATAATTTTATTTTTAAAACTACAAATGAGATCATTCAAGGAACTGCAGTCTGTGTGCCTCCCTTTGCTCCACTGGTTCATCTTTGAGTTAGTTGCTATCTAAATCTTACATATGCCCTTTGAAGAATACGGAAAGTGACTACGTGATTTTGTAGCATTTGTTCCCACCTTTTGCATGCTGGTTTAGTTCTTGAGGTACTGTGGCAGTGTGTTCTTCTCCCTCCCCTCCCAGCTCCCACTCAAGCCATAACCATCAGTCGGAGCTGTGATGGGTTGCACCTTGACTTTGGAGGATGGCTCACAACACAGCCAAAAACATTGCCTGTGGTGGGGACCTAGATATTTTGTTCCCGTGCAAATATCACTGTAAGTCAATTATCTTACTCTATAAATAGTGGACAGCCCAAGAGCCCATTGAGGTCTCCTGCACGGCAGTGGGCTGCACACCGGGATCTCCCTTTGAGTGGGGACACTTGAGGTTACACCTCAAGTTTAAGAGAATCCTTGCTGCAACAGATTCTTGGTGAGTGACTAATAGCATGCTAAATTTTGAAATCTTTGCTAAGTGATATAAAGGATTGATTAGTCATATATAATCCTTTAGAAATAAACCATTGACTAAGTCTGGAACTAGGATTGTATCCAGGCAAACATAGACTCCTCTCTGAGAAGGAGTTTAAAAAACAAGTGTGTCATTTCTGAACCTTGTGACTCAATGGGAGGGTCTCCCTGACAGCTTGTCTGACCCTGTCCTCTATGCAGTCAATAACCAAGTGTGCCTTGCCATTGAATCTTGTAAAAAACTGTTGCATTCACTACTAACATTGTTAAATTACTGTTTTATATTAATAATTATTTCACTTCTCTCTTACAAATGAAATTAATCACTCCACCTGTGACAGGTACTCAAGCAGCAAATGACATCTCTGCGTTATGGCCGCTGCTTAAACTTCAAAATGACAGCCTTTTCTATCTGAATCTCAAAATTGTTGCTCTAACCAAGCCTATAACATATCCTAAGTCCAACCTTACCTTCTCTCCCATGAGAAATAAGCCTTCGGATGTTAAGTAGTTGCATTAGAAGGAGAGAAACAAGAGGTAATTTGAGTCTAATCGACTTTTTGTGCCACTCAGCAGGGAAATGTTTTTTTCTTGGTGTTTTTTTTTTTTTTAATTATATATAAAAAGCATATGATTGTAAAGAACCTGGATTTCAAAATCTTACTGCCTTTTCCTGAGTACTTTAGCTCATGTAAGTTAGGTTAAAATATCTTCAGTGTCTTAAACTTCAACAGAAGCACAAGGGAATACTCCACTTGAAGCAGTAACACAGCTTAAAGATTTTGGATTTAGTAGGTATGCCTTCAATTCTTTTCAGCATGAGCAAAGTCTGGAATGCAAGTATTCCACTTGGAAGACACTTTGAGGGGGAATTAGATTCCAGGTTATGACATCCAAATGTAAGACTCCACATGTCTTTAGATTAAAAGTTTAAGCTCCCATTGTCCTTAATGAGATCCTTAACGGTCAGTGTAACCTAGAGCTATATGTTATATGCTTTCCTTAGGATGAGTTGAATTGTTCTCCACGGTTCTTTGACTGTGTTGAATGCATTGTCTCTGCCTGTACTGGGAGCTTAGACACCTAGGTCATTTGCAGAAACTTTCCATTGTGATTAGGCAACCAGAAGTAGATGTTTGAATCTGAGCTGAATCCCACCCCATGTTCCCCTTCCTCCTCTTCCACTGCATCTTTTAAAGAGCCCAGGAACATTCCTGTCAGGCTGTAGAGACACAAACTGAGCAAACTATTTCAAATTTTTGCAGGTTTTCAGATGTGCCTGCTCTCCAAGTGGGGAGTAGTTTCACTGTTTCTTGGAATATGCAGGTAGACATACTAGATTTTACTCCCTTTCCAAATGTACTTGTGAGACAGTGCACAAATTGAATAGATTGGATTCCACCCTAATAATGCAACATTCACATTTGAGCTATAGGGTGTCTTTATCATTTTGTGCATCTTTAGCTCTGTTAGAATGCACAATATTCTTCTAGCAGCTTTATATCCAGTTTTGCTGATGCCTTTTTGGGTGGGGAAGGAGGGGTAGTGGGTGCATGCATGTGATGATTGCTGTTGTTCTTTCTTCCTTAAGAATATATATTTAAATTTCCCTGCTGTCTCACAGTTCCCACACAATGTTTGCGTGATTGTATATTCTTTGAGCTTTGTGCTTGGTTTGTCTCTCTAGTGTGAGGTCCTACGAGCAATGTTAATAGACCATCCTCCAAAAAGGAATTTATAGATAATTTTCTTTGGCACCTAAAAGATTTATGATCAAAATATTAAACATGAATAGAAAGTACAGTTTGATTCTACAGATGTGTGCTGATTTATTTATACGTGGGTACAGCACTCCAAGACACCAAATTTGCTTCAGATTTCTGCTCACATATAAATAGGCAAGCAGCAATTTCAGCTCAAGGCTAGGTGTGAAGCACTCTTACATTCAACTCACTAACAGTACCAAGTTCTTCCACAGTTTTTGATGAAGCTTTTGGGGGCAGACCCAGAAAAGTTTGCGAGCTGTACCTGTCTGCCGTATTCAGACTACATTAGGAACTTCATGTCACCAAAGCAACACTTAAAGTATCATTAGTGGGCCTCAGCAGGATAATCCAAACCACTTAAATCAGCAGTCTAGACTCTATAAGTAGACAGTAGAGAGAGGTAAGCCCCCCTCAGGGTATATGATTACTTACTTTGGTTAGCAAACTATTTCTCTCCCTTTACAACTTGGAGCGTACACACCTACTTCAATGTTACCATGTACTGAGTAAGGGGCACCTTGCAGCCAGCCAAGAAATAGCAGCCCCAGTCTAAGCTGAAAGATTGCAGAGTAACCCTTGTCTGGAACAGCATATAACCTGATGGTTTGTGTTGTTTGTTGTGGTTTTTTTTATGAAAAATTACAGTAAAGTATAGTAAAACAGCATCTTTATTTTTGACCTTTTTCACACAATTTGTAAAAAATTGGCAGTACACAGAACTATCAAAATAAGCAATGATTTATTCCTTCATAATGCAATTTATATGTTTTTTGTTTTTTTTTGTTTTTTTTTTGTTTTAAGCCTCTCAGGAACAGCAGCAAATACCACTGTTTCCTGGAGCTTATCTCCAGATTCCTGCATTATGATATATTTCAAGGATTTTCTTATACCTGTCAATCCTCTCTGCCAGCTATTGGGTTTTCTCCTGCTCTGCACGCTTTGTTATCCAGGCAACTTTCCATTTTCATTCAGCACTTGACAGTCCTCGTATACTGCTTGGTTTTTGCTCATAGAGAATGATGCACACAATGATTCTGACAAAGTCTTAACAGATATTTTAATGCCTCTAACCTTGTTTGCTGTTCCTCTTTGTATGTCTCCTGTGTTTTAGTTGACTCTTTTCTTAGTGTGTGTAAACTATACTTCAAACTCTCTCTCACAGCTAGTCTTTTTAGGGATCTCAGATGTCAGAAAGCTCAATATTTTTGAGAAATTTTGAGCCTAGATTCTGTTAATTTCCAGGAATGCTCCTGTAAATTATAACAAACTAACATCATGCTCCAAAAGGCTCACTGCTTGTCAAGTTCTTTTTAAAAATATCTTCTAAATGTACTCTGATGTTTATTTTAACTTTTCACAGACCTTCAAATAACACCAACATCCAATACTGTGATTGTTAAGAAATAAAAATTTGATGCTAGTTTCTAAACTTGCAAAGTGGTTTAAGGCGATATTGTTTTGGACTAGGTATTTCTTCTGAAAAGGAAAGCAAAAGCATGATTGTGTATAGTTCATGACATGAGTACTAAAATATTCTGTGCCCAGGCAGTGATTTAGGCTACCAAATTTTTGATGCTCAGTATTCTGCTCTGTTACTACCAACATTATATTCAGAGTAGAATTCAGGTTTCTGCTTTCTCTGTTATAGGCACTTCTGTATTATCATGGACTTAGTCCATCTTAAAATGATGATCATGAATCTCAGTGGTGTTTGAGAGCTTGCAGTGCTGATTAACAAAGGCCCGCTGCTATTCTGAAGTGCACTGAAGTATGTAATTAAACATTTTTTTTCCTCCAGATTTGAGCTTAGTTTTGAAATAAGGGTCGTTTGATTGAAAACTCAGCTTTGTGAAATGGTTGAGTTCTCCCCAAGCTAAAGCCAGGTTCAGAAAACTGATGATATAGTTAAAAGAGCTTGAGCTTAAAGTATTAATAGGAGGACTTCAGTGCTGACACTGCCTTTAAACTCATCCAAGGTCCTACAATTCATGATGACTGCACTTTCATTTCAACATGATATAAAAATATGCAAATGTCTTGGCTATGCTTATTCTCTCAGTAGACACTCAAATGAACATGAGCCAGCAACGCAGCCTTGCGGCTGCAATGCACCCTTGCTATATCCAGTCCTGAAGGACATGAACATTCTGGAGTGAGGAGTTCAGCCAAGAACCGCAAAGGTGATGAAGAACCTGAAGCATCTGTGGTATGAGGAGAGGCTGGGAAAGCTTAGACTGTTCAGCCTGGAAAAGAGAAGCCTCAGGGGGATTCTATGTGTGTAAAAGTGTCTCTGTGGGTATTAAAGAAAGTGGAACCAGACTCTTTTCAATGATATCCAGTGACAGGATAAGAACAATAAGAAGCAATGGCCACAATTGCAATTATAGGAAATTTCACCTAAACAAAAGAAGAAAAGCAAAAAAGGTTTTGTTTTGTGAGTAGACATAGCCCTTAGCAACCCACTCTAGCTGACTCTCCTCTGAGTAGGGATGTTGGACTGGATGATCTCCAAAGGTCACTGCCAACCTGAATGATTGTGTTTGCAGATGATTCACAGACTAAAAGGAAGGAAAAAAGTATTGGTGACCATAGTAATATTAATGGTTTAAGCTCTCCTGCTGTGCCAGATCACTTCTTTATGTAATCCCCATGATAATATTACATGCTAAAAGTTCCTTCCAGCATCAACAATATCTTTTCATTTATGTCAGTATTCATTCAAATTCCTTGTATCACTTTTTTTTTTAATTGTCTTTTTCTACCTTAAAAATATCTCTGCAAACAAAGTCTTTCTTAAGCTAAATTCTACATGTTATAGCAAGTCATCCATGATGATAAAATAATCTTTCTACCTATAAGAGAACAACAGACTTCTCAGCCCATAGTTTTCTTCATGCATGATGTAGCCATCTTTGTTAGATTTTATACACTCTTTGGGTCAAGTTACTAACATATGTATAGTTTAAAATATTAATCTCAGGGAACCACATGGGGCTAGCAAGTAGATTTACACAAGTGCTCTTCAGAATAAAAAAAAAATATTGCAAAAGACATAAATGCTGCAGTATTATCTCTGTAAATAATAAATATAAAGAAAGGAAGAAAAAAATGATGATCAAATATTTTTGTTGGCTGCATGTATTCTCTTGGTGTTGAAGCTGATATTAGGTCTAAGTGGCATAATAATCGTCTTTTAAAATATAGAATATTCAGAAGCAATAAATCGTTACATTTAATCAGCTGGAGTTCTTAGTGCATACTGACTCTGCCTTACATTTACTGACATAAAAAGAGATTATGTCAACAACATTTCTTAAAGGTGCTTATCCATCTATTTTCTACTTTATTCCTCCTGTTCAGGACTGACAGTTCAATTGATTCTGTTCTGTGGCAAGAGTCAACCCCCTGAGCTCCAATTGCCATTAGTGCTTAATAAGTTTTTACTTCCAAAACATGTAAACTCCCTTTAGCATTAATAGTACAGGAAAATCAACTGCGAATAGCAACACTGATACACAGCCATGACTGAATACTTAAGATGAAAGGATGAAATGTGCAGAAGCAGAGCTGTTACATGGTATCATTATATGATTTAGAACATGCACCATAGTAAACAATGTTATTGGTTGACGTGAAGGTATAGAAACTGTAACTTTCAGAGATGTGATGTAGTTTTTCATAATGCTTATAAAGAAATACGGAAGAATAGAGCATGAAAATATTATACTAGTAATAATTTCAGTAAAGTAATTTCTGTGGTTCTGTAGTGGTGGAATTTGATTCAATACCCATTCCTTGGCTAAGAATTATCTTCCAAAAGTTCATATTTCATTTTCAATGAGTGATGTCTGTGTCTTATGTTTACAGGGCAACTCTCAGAAATGTAAATCAAGTGTAATCTGATACAGTTTCAGTAAATCCCAATAACAGCGTCAAATGGGATAGCTATGAGGCAGCAAATCCTATTTTAGTTGAACAACATGTCTGAAAGATTCAGCCTTTCCAGTTCAATCACCTTTGGTTTTTGTCTTCTTCACATTATTTTCTTTTATTGATAATCTTGAGGAATCTGATTGCTGCATAGTTGTTTATGGCTTTTCTTTCTACCCTTCTCTATTTTTCTTTGTTGCAAGCTTATAAAACAACTCCCTTTGTCTGAAAAATAAAAGACCAGAATTTTTAGCCTGTGCCACTACAAGATATCGATTACTTCTATTCGCTAAGAGGAAAACGGAGATTAGTTCTGTAAAACTCTTCAAAGCACTACAAAAATCTCCAGCAATGTATTTTTAAGATGCTATCATGATTCTTCACATCACCCAACTTAGCTTCCCAGGAGTCCCATTATTTTTGATGAAAGACAAGTGGAATGTGAAGGGACTGAAGGCTATGCTTATACTGATTGTGCTAGTCCTGAGGGTTGTCCCTGGCCATTGGGCCAGGTGATGGAGCTGTGCTAGACAAGAGGATTGTGCTGCCAACTGCTCCAAGGCTGCTCTCAGAGTAAAATCCACTGCAGTAGGGACCCATGGGTATCAACCACACCATCCTCAGTAAGGACAATTGTAGCAAAAAAGAGACCAGGAATGAAAAAAGGGTTAATGCAAAGTAGCATTAGAATCCTGGATAAACGTGTAAAAGGTTTCTAATGTGAACTGTCTTTAGGTAGGACCCTGGCTCTTTTCATTGACTCCAAAGGGAACCTAGAGAAAGGAGACAAGTTCTGTATCTAAATATACCTGACACAGTAATATATGACATATATTGCCATGTCCACTCCCAGTCAATGTTGGCAGAAGGAAAAAGAAAGTATTATTCAGCCTCCACTAGCATGGTGGCCTGAAAGAGCATCATTGCTTCAATTAAAGCAATTCTAAGGAAACCGAAAAGAAACTGAGGAAAGCTGTTCTACAGTTTCAGATTGTCTGGGTACACAGAAAAAAAATGGATAAATTGCCGTTCTCTCTCCTCCCCCCCAACTCTTATTTTGATACTTGAGGCCAATTCTAGGACTTTGTAATTCAAACGTGATGCAACTCAATAGAAAGAAGTACTTGCCATCCAACCTCCTAATACAAATATCACCAGTCTTACCCTTCTAAACTCATGGCAAACAGTTATCAGTGGATTAACACACACCGCACTAGTCATTCATTAGCTCTTCATTATCTTATGCATGTTCATTTTAATAATAAGACAATTTCACTATGCGATTGCACGCATTTAAACTTAACTGTTTGCAATATTAGCATGCATGAGATGAACTTGAATTGTTAAGGATTGATTTATTTTTTTTTCCTCTCAAAAACTTTTCTTTTTCCCCTGAGAAGGATTATATTCTTACCAGAGTGAAAAGAAGATAATATTTAGCACAAGAGTTTTATATTCCAGCACAGCCACTGATTTAGAGCAATAGTACGGAGCAGTGTACAGGGGCCAGACTGACATGTGCAACCAATCTTAGCAATATCATTCAAGAAGCTCATGAACTAATATGTAACATTTACACTAGGAGCAAAACCTTCCTAGAACAGTTTTAGAAGGTACTCCACAAATTCACTATTAGCAAGATAAAATAATTTTATCTTATGTTGTTCATTACCCAAGAGTAGGGCTATTTTCATTCTACAAAGTATGAATGGCTCTGAATACACAGAAGCGTTCAGTTCTAGCAGAAGATAAATATACTCTCAGTTACTTAGTTTGTATATTAGAATTCTCTTAAACACATTCTACGGTAAATTTAAATGGTTCTTTTTATAAAAAAAATTACAAATTTGTAATTGTAAACTCCATGAGATTTCCATATACATCGCTGAAATTCAATTTATTGTCATTTTTTTGTTTTATTTCCTTTTCTCTCCTCCCCACCCTTCCCCACCCACCAACTTTTTCCCGTCCTATCCTACTTTCCCTGATCTTTCTCCAGCTCTCCTTTTTCTGACTTCCTTTTCATCCTGATTGCTCAGGAAAGCAAAGATTATGTGATCGTGCTCTTTGCCCTGCCCATCCACCTGAGAGTCAGATTCTCATAACCTTAGAACATAGGCTAATTTCATTTCAATCATATTTGACAGAGGCTTAGAAATCTCGAATTTCATGAGCTCCTTGAAATTTTATAAGCCCTTGTGGCTGTTCAGACGAGAGGCACACCTCACTGTTCTCCCATTGAGCAATATACCATTTAGTATTTGCCCCCTACAGCCTGTTTTTATGCACCAGAGAGAGAAACATTAATGGGCAGAGGATCCTTTAAGGCAGAGGAAGTACACTGAATGATCTTTCTTAGAAGAGCTGCTGTGACAGTGGTCTTTGAAAATCAGAATCAGAGAGCCAAAGAGTAAATATGCATTCTGCCTTGGTCCTTGGAGAAGTTCCAGGAATTCTTCCCTCTCTCCTTTTTGGTTATTTAAACCCACTCTTCAAGGAACCCACTGGACTTTGTTGTATGTTTTCTGTCTACAAAGGTTATTCTAGCAGGGCTTCCAGAGCAGTGAAAACAGTCTAGGCTTGCTAGCTCTAAACAAGGATCTTGATACCTGGTTGAACTATAAGAGACCTGGCATTTCTCCTCATAAAAGCCTCACATGCAGCTACTGAGTTACAGATAAGAACTTTTGCATGTTAGAGCTGGCAGGCAGCTAGGACCAGCCCATGCTAATCTTTGTTCTCCTAAAAACATGGAGAAGAAAGCAAGTTCACCCAATATTTTTCTTACCTTTCACTTGGAAACATCAGAATGTAAATGTAAAATGCTGTTGTTGCTCTTCTAGTAGGAAATGTCTGGGCACATTTTAATTTTACCAAAAGATTGTGATTTTGTTTTGGTCTCTTTTTTTGTTTGTTTGTTTGGATTTTTTGGGGTTTGTGGTTTCTTTTAATATTCCCATATTAATCTGCTGTTTGTAAGAACAGCACAGCTTGATTCTTCCAGAAGGCTATTACAGTGTTTTAATTTCATTTCTATTACCAGCACAACTCCACCCCTCTTTACATTTCATCATTATGTTAACAATAATGTTACACCCCCTGATGCTCTTCACTTTTCTCTTTTCCCTCCTCTTTACTGCTCCTAGTGGCTTTCCCTTCTGCCCTTGACTTTACATTTTCTCACTGCAGCCAGCCCTGTGTTCTTAGATCTCCCTCAGTTCACTTCAAGAGCCCATCTTCTCTTTCCTTGTTCAAAGTCTAGCTGCCATGGACTAAATTTTCAGAAGAGACAGGATACAGACAAGACAGTGTAACTGAAAGATAACTTTTATTTCAGCTTTTATTTAAAAAATATTAGGTTGGGTTTTTTTGATTTATTTATTCTTGCAGCATAGTCATAATTGTTTAAGCAGATTAAAATGGTTGGGAAAACATGCCTTTAGATACAAAGACATGGTTTTTATGTATGTCTAGCTCCTTGCTTCTTACTGTGATTTTACGCTCTAATTTTATATTTATGATTTCATGATAAAACTGCACTATTGGGAAACTGGTGCTACTCAGTAGTGACCTGGTACCTCTTAAAGAGCAGTGGTACAGATTACTGTTTCACCCTGCCATATGTCCACTCTCTGGGCAGGCATTAGCTTGCTGTGCTTGGATCCAGACACTCAACTCCATAAGCTCCCAAAACCTCATGTTGTGAGCAGTTATGGTCACTGTTCACAGCACAGTGACTTTCAGAAACACGCGTTCAGAATGGCTGTCACAGTTCTTGCAAGGATCTAGTGTTAAAATGTGTTCTGCATGGAGACCACTGGTCTACAGGAGTTCTGCTTTCCCAGGTAGCGATAATATGGGAACATGGCAGGAGAGCAAGAAATACAAAAATTCCTTAAGCATGGATGGACTTCGGGAGAAAGAAATCTGAGAAATCTGTGAAACACAAAATCGAGCTCTGAATAGATTCCTGTCTGTCTCACGTCATTTTTACTTATGATTCTCAGCTGCAAGTGATATAATCACTCATAGCGTATCTTTTCAACCTGATCTGGTTATTCATGGCTGTGAAACCACTTCTGGTTGGAAAAATAATCTCCTGTAACATCCCTTTGACACACTCCTATGAGGTTTGTTTGGGGGGGTTGGTCCCAGTAGCAACTTCAGTCTAGCCTGTTAGCTTCTGCAAAGGTCATCCTTTAAAATTAGTGTCTTAGCAAATTGAGTCTTTGTTTTCAGTGCATATGAGTTTTCAGCCCTAAGGAACATTGATGTATCTGTCATTGTGAGTGTTATCCCAATGTCATGAAAATGACATTCAGAAAAACAAACTCTCTCAGTTTTTACCAAGAATAATAGAATAACAGAATCATAGACTGGTTTGGGTTGGAAAGGACCTTTAAAGGACATCCAGTCAAACACCTCTGCAATGAGCAGGGACATTTTCAACTACATCAGGTTGCCCATTCAACCTGACCTTGACTATTTTCAGGGATGAGGCATCTGACACCTCTCTGGGTAATCTGTTACATTACTTCACCACCTTTATTGTTAAAAATGTCTTCTTTCTATCTACTCTAAATCAACCCTCTTTTAGTTTAAAACCACTAGCCCTTGTCCTATTGCACCAGGTCCTCCTAAAAAGTTTTCCCTGTCTTTCTTATACGCCCCCTTTAAGTATTGAGAGGCCGCAATAATGTCTCCCCAGAGCCTTCTCTTCTCCAGGATGAACAACCGCAGCTATCTCAGCCTTTCCTCCTAAAAGAGGGACTCCAGCCCTCTGATCATCTTCATGACCCTCCAATAGACCCATTCCAACAGGTCCATGTCCTTTCTGTGTTGAGAACTCCAGAGCTGGACACAATACTCCAGGTGGGGTCTCACGAGAGCAGAGTAGAGGAGCAGAATCACCTTCCTCGATGTGCTGGCTGCAATTCTTTTGATGCTGCCCAAGATGCAGTTGGCTTTCTGGGCTGCCAGCCCACATTGCCGACTCATGTTGAACAACTTGTCCACTAACACCCCAAAGTCCTTCTTAAGGCTGCTCTCAATCCCTTTATCTCCCAGCCTGTATTGATACTGGAAGTAGCCCTGACCCAGATGCAGGAGTCTGCACTTGACTTTGTTGAACCTCATGAGAAAGAGAATAGTGTTCTCCTGAACTTGCATCTTGAGCTCGTTTATCCATTTTGACAAATGAAAGAGAGAAAGGGTAGGAGTAAACAGTTAAGAGAGGGAGAAGATGAAAAATCCTTAAGCTGTTCTGTCACCAAGAATAATGCTTGTGGAATCATGGCCTTAAGCATTTTAATCATGATGGAACTTACAATGTAAATGAAGGTCACAATGAATTTTTTTTTTTCCCCAATAAAGTGAAATTCACAAATTCATACAGAACTTAATTCCTAAATATCTCACGCCTGTTATTTGTTCTTTAAAGTGTAATAGTACATACAAGGTCACTTTAAAGCATATTTTTGCAATGCACTGTAAAAAATTTATCCTCTCAACTCCAAGAATGACTACATGGTAGAGAATAGTAGACAGTCTGGAAACAGTTCTTTTCATGAGACACCTGTAAAGGGTAGCTGTCAAAGGAAAGTATTTGTAAACATTTTCAAGAATTTTCTAGCTATCAGCACAACTGAATTCCTCTGTGCTTTGGTCAGGTAGTAAAAATTGCACCTTTGATTATTATTAATTCACCTGCAGCAGACCTCAGTTCAGAGCTAAAAAAATTATTTTTAACTCCCTTATAGAGAGTGAAGCTACTAACATATATTTAAGAAATGTATGTGCCACTTAACTTTCAGTGTAATGATAAAAAAGAGCTCATACAGTCTTTGATCTCGAAATTTAGACTTTGAAATTTAAGATTCAAAACTATGAATAAATATATTTTCATGGTGAGATTTTAATCATTTGATAATGGTAAACCATATCACTATAAAATACTTTCATATCATTTTTCATCATATTATCTCAAAGTACTTTAAAACTGTTAATTAAATAGAACTTCTTTGCAACATTTATGATGTAAGTTTAATACCCATTTTACATATATGTAAGAAAAACATTTGTGAACTTCAAATAGTGGGCTTTTATTATCCAAAAACAAAAAAGAAAAAATTACGTTTGCTACTCATAGGAATTATATAACCTAGAGAATATATTGGTCCTGAGAGCAATGACTGTCTTTATTTTTTATCATAACTACTGTATCCTGGCCTTTTCTAGGTAGTGTTCTAAAACTCTGGAATATAGCCTTTGTGTATTTGTACTCTACAAAACATGTCATTAGATTATGAAGTAAGAAATCTTAAAACAAAATTAGTCTCAGAGATTTGAATTGTTGCTTCCATAGCTCAAAGCTAGAAACTTGCAAACATGCAATAAAAATGCTGAAAAGCAAAAAAACTTACATAACAGAGAAAAAATGAAGATGTACTAGAAAGCAGATGGTTTTATGAACAACTAAATGAATTCTATATAAAAAAAAAAAGGGGGGGAATTGAGGAGGAGGTCCAAGATATGTGTGATACAGACAAAGAAATCACACCTTGAAATAATTTTGGGAATGTCAAATGAGTTTTAAATCTTACTGTTTGTCATCCTATCAGATCTTTTTTTTTCTCAAAACATCTTTAAATGATGCAAACAAGCAGGTCTATTTCAAAGCTTCTTTATGAGTCATTAATAAATATGTTACCTCAGTTCCATGCAGAAACCTGGTGATAGAGTATGAATACCTGGTGGTAGTCATGACATTAGAAATCCCCTTCATACTTGCTCACATAGGTGATTTCAGGATACCAAGCATGTTGTCTCAGATAACAACTGTGTAGTGTACCAAGTTTTGTTACAAACCCTGAGTGAATTAACTTGGATACAATACAGACAGGAATAGAAATACAGACAGGAATAGAAATAATGCTGCTTTTACGTAAAGTATAACTGAACTCTGCAGGAAACAGTTCTGTACTTAAGAGAGATAAAAAATAGAGAGGGAATCAAAAAGAACTAGAAAAATTAATGAAGTTTGGATTGCTATTGACTGTAAAGAGTAATTGTTTGGTTTTGACATCTTGCTCTATAAATCCCTTTCTAAATTGACACCAGTAGGAGACTGGAATTATTCTTTTAGACTCTTTCAAATCTCTGTAGAGCAAGTAAATTTTCTTATATTTTCCAAATAAAGTACAAAAGAAGAATTAAGCACCCCAGAATGGAGTGCATAAAACCATTATAAGGTCCAGCACTGGAAATTGTCTGATATCTATATTCTGTAGTCAAGATGTGCTTATACGCTCTCTATATCTTTGTCTTGCATTTTACTGGCTAAATGGCTTGATCTCCTGTCTACACAGTGTCTCTGATTTGAAAGGAGAGGTTCATATGCTTAGCATACCTATAGCATAACATCTGCTTAGAGCAACTTTCTTGGGAGACATATTTAAATAAAACATGATGAGGAGGGGACAGAAACCAGGGATCTTGGCTTAGGGGCAAGGGGTCTAAATAACAAATTATTAAATAAAAGGTGATTATTATTACTACCATGAACCTTGTCTGAAGGATTTGACCTGCTGTTTACCTGAAGGAGAACCTCAATGACTATCATGCAGGACACCATTGAGTGGCTGTGTCCCCGGTACGAGCATTTGTAAACACATAATTAATAACTTTAGTTGGCCCACATATCATCCAGGACAAGCAGGGACGTGTGTGAATTACAAAGTCTGCACAGGGAACTATGTTCTAGCAATACACGATTCTTCAGACATAATTTAATCACTCCCTGGGGCTTAGCTATATTTTTAGGTGCTTAAACACAATTTTACTTTTGGCAATAAGAATGATTGCAACCTCTAGAGGCATGCATGTGTGCTATAATGAGGATATAAAAATTTAATTTGCCTCTTTCTAAGATATCTATTTTGTATCCACCTCTGTTCTCTAGAAAGAAAGCAATGCCATATATTTGAGAATATATGGGATAAGTTAATCTAAAATTTCCACAAGTTCTTATGTTTCATTTTCTTTCAATACCACTAAATACATAGAGGACTAACTGCCCTAGAAGAGAACAAAGTAGCTTTGTTTCTGGGAATTTAACAGCTCAGCAAGGGCAATACAAACAAAAATGTCACAAGCACGTGTTTTATAAAGGCTCTTCACATGTGCATTTCTCAAATCTCAAGAAATTTCTGCCTCCTCATGGAGTATTGCATTGCACTTGTAAAATAACAAGAAATTGCCTATCATGAATGTGTGCATCACAGACTCCAGAAACAGTTTATTTTTCTGTTTACTGAGAACTCCTGTTGCTGAACTACTGAAGCTGTCAGCCTCAGGTAATAGGGGGAGTCATAAATCAGTATATGATTTCAGTTATAGTAAAATTTGCAGAAAACTTCAAAATCAGATACCACATAAGACTTCTATAATATAAACCTGTGTTATTTACATTCATGAAGGTACATTTCAATCCTGATATTTAAAAAATTTTATAACGTGTTTGAACGCTCCCTGTGATGCAACTCAGGATATGGGCAGATGTGAGCAGTGATGGAGGCATCTCTACCCAAGCAAATCCTTCTCAGAGACTTGCTCTGTGCTTCTCCATAAGCAGACTCCAAGTTTCCCTATGACTAATATGCAAAATTTACGTCTGTCTCTCTACACCTTTAAAGGCAACTAGAAAATAAACAAACAAAACCAGCTGTGTTTTGATCATTTTCTTCTTTTCTCACTTTTTTTAGGCTGCTAGGTGATGGCCTGAAAACTGAAGCAATCTTCTTGCTCTGCTGCTTCCACTGCACTGTCACACAATTTATTTTACTGCTAGTACTGGATTTTGAAGACAAAGATTTTTAATGCTTCATGACTAAGTTTCCAGCAATAAAGGGTAAGATTCAATACTCTGATATTTCTGAAGCTCTATTTAACACTCTGGCAAATACTTGGCTCGGCTTATATAAGACCTTTGTTTAGAGGTTGTCAATCAGGTCTGGAAAACAAATTAACATTCAAAGAGTTTCTCTGATGACCATTAAAAGAATAGTTCCTGGATATTATAAAGGAACATCCCAGGTTTCTTAGACAAGAATTGAAATATGGTCTCAGTAAATGATTCTAGCAGAATCTGAAAAAATTGACCAGGCCTCCTCAGGATCAACTTATTAGTTAACACTAGAAGCATAGTCTTATTCTCTCTTCTGCGATAGTCATTAGGGGTGTATTACTCAAACTATATTTTCCTTTTTATTTGAGAAAAACTGTTGAACCACAGTCTTTGAATTTAGCATAACATTAGCAAGGCAATACTTATACCTTAATGAGAGAGGCAGGCAATTCAGCTAAGTAATAGTGCTAACTGTGCTGCTGCTTCATAATAATCCCTCGCCTTCATACAAATAAGTGGAAACCAGAACTGTATGAGAGTTAAAAACAAAGCAATGGGCTTGCAGGCTAGTCTGAATGTGATCAATCTGTTTCAACATGTTGGAGACTCTGATCGCAAATTTTGAAGGATGAAATTAGCTGATAAATGACAAAAAAGATTAGTCTGAAATATTTACTATCTGTGGTGCTAACAGTCATTCCATCTATATTAATTGGCACAGCCTCTCCTGTGCCAGATGGTCTATTGCAGTTAGTGAACATTATCCTCATGGATTTATTCAAATTATGTATTTGAGCTTTGGATGAAAGCATTTTACTTTCTTACTAGTTGAGGACTGAGAATTATGTTTGTCCTCTTAATGCTATTATTGCATACAGGTAATGATATGTCATCAATAAATATGCATATAAAGGTCTTGCTGGATTGTATGAAAAGACAGATATAATGGATTTTTTTTTAATAGCTCTAAAGACTGGTGCCCTATTAATGCCAGTGTTTACCTCAGCTTTCAAAAATAAATTCTGATGACCTGTCCGCTAAGACAGTAAGACAATTACTAGAGGCATTTGCCATCTTCCCCAGATCTAGGCATTTTTGGGAAGAAGCTGGCTAAAATACTGCTGTAAACATACCATGTTTTGGCCCAATGCCAATACAGGTGCTCCCCTCCACTACACATGGACAGCCTGAAGGTAAGCTGCTCCAGGGTTGACCTCATCCTCCAGCTGCAGGATGTATGGCAGTTCAGCTCAGACCCCTGACTGACTCATACCCCTCATCGTACCGTGTCACTCATACCACGAGCATGTGCCCTTGGAGGGTGGTGGAAAGGAAGAGACTGTAATTCAACAAGAACCTGTGGTAAGGAAGAAGGCTGGATGTGTTGCCACAAGGGTGGTTGCTATTCAGTGGGCCGAGACATCCCTAAAAGTCTAAATTTTCCATCATTAATCTGATAGCAGCCATATGGAAGTCAATAGTTTGCTAACTTTTAATGGTTTCATTAAAAAAAGTGTCAGTTTACTTGCTATTATATAGCTAAAAGCTTCGAACACAGACTTCTTATTAATCACAACATAAGAACATGTCTCAGAATGTGTGAGATAAGGAGATCAAGGGCTGGAAGCTCTGTGTAGCTTAAAAAGTGTGATAAAAGGTGGGATCATCTGTTCTACCTACATACATACACTCAAAGGATACACTGGGGAGTATAAAAAGACATAGTCATGTTGGAAGTAAAGGAATGAGAAACTTAAAAGAGGGAGGTAGGTGGATGGGAAGCAAGACAGAGAGCAGTATGCCTCCTGCCAAAGGAACTGCAGTAAACAGAAACAAGAAGATAAGTGCAAAATAAAACAAAAATCAGTGCTGTTTAAAAGGAAGATGACAGAAAAAAAAGGGAAAAGAGAGTGGAATGAGATGATATGGGCATACACAAAATGGGAAAGGGAGGGAAGATTTAAAGCTGAAGGGGAAACAAGCAGAGGAATGGCAAAGTTGTTTGTACTTGGTGCTCTTTTTGCTCAAAATAATTTTTCTCTGGTTTAGAAAAGAATAACACCAGAAGGCCAAAATCATCAGACAAGGTGTCTAGCAAGAATTCTCCTTTGGAATGAATATCAAATCGTGGCAATCAGACCTTGACCAGTGCTCTCTCTTCAGCAGGTGTACAGACTGTGGGGACATCCAGTATTCTCCAGTCCATTCTTATCTAAAATAAATCAATTACATTTTTGGAGACACTAACAAAACTTGCAGGAAAAGATTTTCATTGTTCTTCCTACAGACAGATCTGTGATTACAATTCCAGGGGGGAGTTAAGCTCATTGTGAATATTTAAATAAAAGACTTACTGTATAGCTACAACATGCTGCTTTGCACCCTGGCGTACACTTACCTCAGAATATTCATCTGCTACAATTAGTGACTTGGGCTGGAAGGAGGTCAGCAAAGGCAAGAAATGTGGATGAACATTAACTGCCTGCTAAACAAAGTGATGATTCATGAATAAAAAACAGGCATGATTTTAAAGGTCCATGTCTAACTCTTGTGTATCTGGCACACACACTATGCAGAACTGCCACAGAGCAATTACTTGGGTATTCATCAGCACGAATAATTCTGGTCTTGGTTAGCACATAGCACATACTAAATTACATAAAGAAAATGAGGTACAGTATCAGATCCATATTCAGTGGTTTTATTAGGCAATTTCCATCTCCTACAGAAATTCTGGCATTCTCTATATGTTTTAACACTCTTAGGAGGTATGAACAACTTCTAGAACCAAGCTCCAAAAAAATTCACCTTTGTAGTCTGAAGCTTAGGGAAGGCTTTCTTTTCTGGCAAAGGCTTAGGCCTGTAATTTTACAGGATGCACTCATAAGTCACTTCTGGATGGCTTTCAGCCTGGTGCATTAAGATGATTTTAGCATTTTTATTCAGTAATGCTTTGTTATTTTAATTGAGATATTAATTTCTCAATTTTTTTTTATTCTTTATTGGTGCTTTTATCTGTGGCACTTAGAATGCCAAGACAGATCGCCTCAAGGAAAATAAAAGGCATTATTTTATTCTGTCTTTCTCCATCATTTGTGCTTTCAACACATAATAAATACTCAGATGTTTTTCTGTCATTAGCTAGAATCGGAAGATTGTCACTGAGAGAAAGACCTATTTAATAAAATCAGGACCAAGCTTCCTTTAAAATCATGGTGCTTAGAAACCCAATATTTCATCAAGGTCTTTAACACAAGCCTGACAATCTGAGGTAGGGTGTTTTTGTGTGTGTGCTGCTGGGATTGTTTCTTCGGATCCTTCCCAGAACTCTTGAGCACAATATGCATATGACATTCATCTTATGTGTTGTAGAATATTACTTGTTAATAGGTCATATACAACTCCAGAAAACCACGCTTTGATTTTGGAAAAATAAAATGGATGAAGGCAGCCAAAGTCAAGTCCAAGGTGGGGTGGTTATTCACACTCTACTCCACTTCTCATCTGCTGGTAAGATTACAATGCTCTTTCTTTAAATAAAGAGGGAGAAGCCACGTTTACAGTGAGCTCAGAAAAAATACTGGAGGGCTTTTAAAACATGATGGTCTATTATTACTTGCTTTAGTTTTGCTCCTTTGTTTGGAGAGGCAATGTGGGCCACAGGCATCCCAGAACATAGCATTACTTTGCTGGTTTACTAGATGAGTCATTCTCTCACTAGCCCCACCTGTAAAATGCAGATTTTGGACATAGTGACTGCTTCTTGAAAAAATATCTTAAAGCGGCTTGCAAAGAAAATTACATACCAACCTATGTTAAGCATTTGTATGGCTCAAAAATTATGCAAATGCATTCCAAGTCAAACTCTGTGGTACTGTTTTAGCTAAACTTCAGTTATTTTTAAATGTTATTTTTTTTTCCTTTTTAACCCATGTGTATGAAATATTTTATTTTGCAAATGAAGTATAATTTAAAAAAATCAAATATTTCAAAATGTTAATGTAGTTTCTTAGTAACTAGATACCATTCAGTTATCATCTTTGAAAAATCTTTAATACTTCATGATCAGTGCTGGATTGTCTTTTCTGGAGAAAAACATGATTCATATTTTTCTTTTGTATTCTGATTACCAATACTAGCTCAGGAAAAAAAAAGATGGCCAAATTAATAGCTATAACGTTATTGTACAAACAGCTTAATTCTGCTCATATTCAAAAGCAAAGCTAATTGAAACAGCAAGATATTAATGTAGCACATATTTTTGTCCATGATTTAAAAATGTCCACTGATCTAGAAATTAAGCAAATTGTATATTTATAGAAAAAAAAAAAGGCACAAAAAGCCCCCAAACCCTATTTTCTCATTTTCTCCCCCCTCGATTCTATTATTTTATCTCCCCCTCTACCTGGAAAAATTCTTTTATGATACAAGATACTCTACTGCATGTATTTATCTCCCCAGAGAGAGACTGAAGAAAAAAATATGTGACAGATGTTAGTCACATTGCTTAATGTACTACTGGAACACATTCAGAAACTATGGCAATGAACATGACATAAATAATCTACATAGAAAAGAATCCTGAAACCTTTCCTCTGAGAAAATGTTCATTAATTTCAATTAGATTTTTACCTGGGTAATGATTAATATGGGTTGATTCCCAGATTATAAATATTTTCAGTCTATTTTAAAATAAGCACGATAGCATCACTACATTATTCCTAAATTGTATTCCCAAAAGCTTTCTAATTATTTTCTTTTTAAAAAGTGGATTCATTAAGTAAAATATACATGATACACGAGTAGCTTCACAGGTAATAAAAGCTCTGTAAGTGCTTATTATCAGTTCATAATACCTGTTGGACAGAATGTGGTCAGCATGGTGGAATGTCTGTACTAGGTAAGCCTGAAAGGACAATCCAGCCAAGGATCATCTCTCTGCTGAGTCTGGAAATAAAGTGGAAAATATGGTGAGAAAAAAAATTTTCTATTTTCCCTTTACTTACTCCTGAGTTTACGGACCAGTTTGTCTTCCTCCTAATTTGTCTCTTTTCTAGGTAGAAGAATCTTAGCTCACCCTATATGCCTCAGTTTTTTCTGATTTCAAAATTAATACACATCTTTAACAACGGTTGTTTTTTAACAATTTTGTTAATAATTTCCAATTCTACTATATCCTTTTAGATATGAGAGTACAATGGGACAGGGGCCAGATTTACACAGTTTTAAAGGTGATTCATGAATTACTCAACTGAGCATTATCATGTTCTCTGTTTTGTTATGGTTTTTTTTTCCTAACAGTTCCTAACATTTGATTTGGGGTTTTTGTCTGCTATTGAGCATAGGACTGACATTTTCGTGGAACTAGCTCTCATTATCTCAAGATCCTTCTTCTGAGTGATATTGCTTAGCTTGGAGCTCATCATTTTATATGTGAATTTTTGGTTTTTTTCCCTTGTGCATCGCTTTACATTTTTCTGCACTGCATTTCATCTGCCATTTTATTGCCCAATCAGCCTCATAAGTTTCTGCAGCAATTCTTCACAGTCAGTCTGCATTTTTCATATTCTGAATAATTCAGTATTAACAGCAAACTTTCTCAGCTCCCTGCAAAAAGCCTTTTTCCAGGACTTTTATAAAGACATTGAAAAGCACAAGTCCCACCTCAGTCCCCTGTAAAATTCCATAGCTCTCTCTCTGTTTGACAAGAACTATTATTTTATTCTTTTTCTCTTCTACCTGTCTCTTAATCAGATACTTTTATCGCCGGAAGGTTCTCCTGCTCTGAAATGAGCTGTGACTGCTCATTTTCTTTAAAAGTTTTGAGAGATGGTCATTGTCAAAAGTATTTTGGAAATACATATTAAATAAATAATCCTTATTTTCACATTTGATGGACTTGTCAAGAAATGCCAAAACTTCTACATCACAGAACTTCTTTCTACAGAAGGTGTGATGGTTTTTCCAAATAACTTGCATTTATCCATGTGCCCACTACTTCCGCTATACATTTTGACTACTACTTTGCCTAATATGGAAATCAGGCTTCAAGAATCTATCTACCCCAATCTCCATAGAAAGCTTCTGATATACCATCTGCTGTGGCTACAATGATATGCTGAAAGCTTTCAAGAATGTGGAGGAAATTCTGACTACATTTTAAAGGAAGACTCCAGGCATTTTCCTGCCTGAGGTGAAATTTTAATATTTATAGATAGAGATGCAGTAGTAGGAATAACTTGCTGAATATTTTGATCAGCATGCAATTTGCAAATGATTATTGATACCATGGTATCTTGACTCTGAACCGATTTTGAAAGAAAGTGGCCATGATGATTTTATTTTGTGCTACTCCCACATCCCATATGCTCTCTACTTATGGTACTTAATACACAAGCCAGAGCACACCTATAGGATCTGTAGTTAAATGTTTATAAATGCTGTGATTATGAAGGACATGAAACAGGTACCTGGATGCTTTATTAAGATGAAATAGTCTCTGGAGATGTACTGGAGCAGGATTTCCAGGCTGAGTGTGTGCAGCATTAAACATCTAAGCAGCTGGCAAGAGTGTTCATTCTGTCATTGAAAATCATATTAGATACTTAGGAACTATTTTAGATCCTTCTCCAATATCCTTTGGTTTTAGAGTGGGAAGAGAAAACCATGATCTCCATTATGTTCCAGCACTTTATTCACATTAAGAGTGATCAGCCTATGATAGACCACCTATTTCTGCTTAGAGAGGATAGCTTGAATGCTAAATTTCATGTAAATCCTCCTAAACATCTACTTTTCTATTACTAGCAAGGAAAAGAGATGTATGGCACAGAAAGATCCCATTCATACAGATTTTTCTTTTTGTAAGAATTCCTGTTGAGTATGCTGACATCTTGTGGCTGGATATTTGAAATGTGCCATGTGTGCATCGAGGTGAGGTAACTACTGCATGGCATGCTGGGTTCCTCTTCTTGGAGACTTTAGTCAAAGGCCTTACATTGAGGAACTTCTTGAATTTGACTACAAAGTATTGACTCTTCCTTGTGGGCTGAAATCCTTTTTTCACCTTGAACCTCATAATTTTGGGGATAAAATGAGCACTCTCATGTACAGTTATTTCCTTCAAGTCACACAGTCATTAAATCTCTGTGTCTGAGACACAGGCCAGAGCTGTGATTATGATAGTAATTGCAAGAATACTAGCATGTGTTTGTCAGAGTGAATTGTTCTTCTTTGATTGGTTCTTGGCTTTCTTTTGTGGCCAGATGTTAGAAGAAGGAGGGAATGTTACTCTGTTTTTTTTTTCCATAGAAATCTGGATTGAGGGCTGTACTCTGGTTCTTTGGGGTTTTGCTCATTTGCTCTTTCTAAAAAAGTAAATCCCCCACAAACCCTTCTTGTCACATCTTTTTACAGTCTTCTGTCATTGTTGTCTTCTGGCTATTTTTTTGCACATTCTTCCTCTTTTTTGCCTGTAGTATTCCACTCTCCTCATCTTCTAGAACTTGTCTTCTTTTTCTAATTGTTACTTTTTTTTTCACCCTTGTTCAAACTTCAGCAGAGATTTTGTTGTACCTGTCTGCAGCACAGCAGCTAATTCCAAAACAAAATTTACCAGCTTTGATACCTTCATTATGCTGCGAGTGAAAACTTGAGGAGCAGAGCCTGTGTTTGTAGCTCAAGGGAACCTAATAAAGCTTCTCAGGGTCACTGTGAAGATCATTTCCATGCTGAAGGCCCAGCAGACAGGAGGAGTGCAGCTGTCTACGACAAAGGATGCACAGCAGTTAATGCAGAATCAACAGCTCTTTGGGGGTTAATATGTTTCTTCTGAGGACAAGGGGAGAGGTTTTGTGGGTAGTTGCTGCCTCAGGCATAAGGACTGGCATCCACTGTGCTCAGTGTGAGAGTTAGACACAGTAAGAGAGGCTCTATGTATACAATCTGTCTCCCTCTGTTTATGTTCGTGATTCATCTGTGCCTACATACTCTTATGAACAGTATGCTGCTCTATGTTATTAAACACGAAACTGTGTACATAGCTTCTGGGATTTGTATATATGTCTCATAAGAAGAAGAGAAGTCTTTCAGTGAAATCCTGCCCATATGGCGGGTCAGCATGCATTAGTCTCCATTTTTCTGATAAGCCTGTTCTGAAGAGCCATTCGGAGGATTTATCTAGCCAGCACTACAGGAAATTTCCAAGCAGGAGAGGATATATACACATATGTTTCATAAAGTTTTGATTAAGTTTTCAAAAAGGTGGTATATCAGAGACTAAAAAAAAGGCAACATGATCAAAGTATACTGTAGGTTCAGCATATTCTCAGTACTCAGTACTGAGTACATATTCCTATATACTCAGCATTGGAAGAGATGAGATTTAGATTAGATACTAGAAAGAAATCCTTTACTATGAGGGTGGTGAGGCACTGGAACAGGTTGCCCAGGGAAGTTGTGGATGCCCCATCCCTGGAGGTGCTCAAGGAAGGCTAGATGGGGCTTTGAGCAACCTGCTCTAGTGGGAGGTATCCCTGCCCATGGCAGGGGGGTTGGAACTTGATGATCTTTAAGGTCCCTTCCAACTCTAACCATTCCATGATTCTACAAGTGGAAATCTTACAGATATCAACTCATAAAGGGTATTTATAATGGATAATGAAAATGGAAGAGAATTTAGTGATCTGAGAATGTTAATCTTTTTAGGCAATAGTGAGTTATTGTGAACTAATAATAATAAAAATGTTAATGCCTTCAGGAGATTTTCCAATGAAAATCATGTAGTCACAATGTCGAAGTTATTTGAGGAAATTTAAGAGATTGAGTCATTTGCGACATCAACACAAGATTGAAAAAAGTTGGTCTTGGACTAAATGTACACATCCCAGCAAAATTATTATAACTCATGAGACACTAAACTTGGGTGCTTGCACTGCTGATTAAGTATATGTGTAAGAATAAGCCTGCCTAACAGGAAAATACAGTCAAAGAGAGGCAGATAGAAAACCCAGGCCAAATCAGTTCCCTTAAATTGTTCTCTACAGTAAATACTACTCTTTTTTCCTAGACTTTGTGATTAAGAACAAATTTGAAAATAAAGTATTTATTCTCTCTAGTTTTATATCTGTACAGCTGTCAGGAGATTTAGTCTGCATCCCTGAATGATCACAAATAAAAGTTGTTCTCATTTCAAGGACTTTCACAAGATCCATAAATCAACTACATTCCTTTACAGAAGTTTTAATAAGGTTCATGTGGAATTGAAGTAATTCTTAGACTTTGCAGAAGCCTTTGTGCTGGAAAATGAAGTGTATGAGCACAGAAACTGTAGTTCTGAAAGTTCATTTGTAGGCTCACCTTCTTAACAGCTGTATTAAAGTTGCTATATTAAACATTTTATCAGGTGTTTATAAACTTTATTATCAACTAAAAATGTCTACTTCATTTGTAACTCACAAACTGTAAGAAAAGAAAATGCATCTTT
This sequence comes from Nycticryphes semicollaris, assembly GCA_013400055.1. Classification (NCBI taxonomy): domain Eukaryota; kingdom Metazoa; phylum Chordata; class Aves; order Charadriiformes; family Rostratulidae; genus Nycticryphes; species Nycticryphes semicollaris. Next base: position 232,132 of record VXBJ01007632.1, read on the forward strand.
CCCTTTCCCTGCCAATATTTTATTGAGTACTTTTCATTTTATTTCCTAAACTCTTCAAGCATTGAGCATTTGATTTAAAACACATCATATATACTATTAATATTCACTTCAAGGATATAAAGCATACTTTTGGAAGTCATAAATCTAAAAAGAATAGTGGTTGAAAATTCAAGCACAACCTCTAGAAAGTCCTATTACTGTGAACAGATACCCTGAGGCCATGTATGCTGGAGTGAAACCAGTCACAACAGTCCAACTTGTGTCATACCTGGTGAGATTTTCCTTATTGTGATCCTGTGGCACTGATGAAAGATAGTTTCATGAACATTTTTCTGCTGTTTTGTAACCATCTGCATGTAAGGAAATTTTGATTCTTCCTACACTTACAACACTGATAAATTTAAGTGCTACCTTTGTTCAAACAGAGTTTTGGCCATATAGTTACCAATAATCCTTTTTATTTGTGAATGAAATCCTGTTTTTGCTTCCGCAAAGTGCCAGTAATTTTTGATCTGCTCCAACAGTGATGGGATCCGCTGTTGTCAAAGCCAAAGTTTCAAGGTGGATGTGTCTTTGCCGTCTGTAAGAACAAAATATTAAAAAACCCACGGAGGACACATTTTCTTTAAATAAAATGCAAAAATTAAGTTACTCAAGTAAGGAAAATCTGCTGGTAGACACCCTTTGTCCATTGTCCTTGCTTTTCCCTACTCAATCACCTCCTGAGTAGCATCAGTCTTAGATCCTTCCAGACCTTAAGTATTTCTGCTACCTGCTCTCCACTGTAAACGTATAATGTCCTTCCATGAGTTTCAAGCTCTTACTTCTGACTGTAACTGACTGTTTGATTCATACCTCACTGTCTCTGAGATCTTCTGCCTTGAGTATGCTCAGTAACTCCCTCAGGGAAGGAAATTAATCCTGTCTCCTCCTAACAGACTCTCTATACCCAGCTGCTTTATTAAGGGAACATAATCATAACACCAAATGCACAATAAAGCAGATGCCACCTTGTACTATCACCAAAAAACCCCCAAAAAAACCCCAAACAAACAAAAACAGACTAGGAAATACATTTCTTTACTGGTTCGTAGCCATGAAACAAAGAAGGATTCAGTTAGTATCTGTGAAGCCTTTGAGCACACGGTGCATATAGTTGTCAGCATATGTGCCAATACATATTGAATAAGGAAGAATCTTTGGAAACGTCTTTCAGAAGCACTCTGAGCTGTACTTGCACTCTGGGAAGTCTTCTGGGTGTCAGTGCTACCTGATTTACTAAGAACACTAGGGAGACACGCTAAAGGAAATCAGTTTCCAAGCACAAGAAATTTTTTAGAGGTGCTATTTTCAAACCTTCACAGCTCAGCCGAATCAAACTCAATTTTCCCTGGAACACCTGAATGCATACTTCTCAATAAGGAATAAGTATCTGCCAATTTCTAATTTTCTAGGTTCAGCTGATTCATCAGTACAGTTCTTAAGCAAGAACTGCAGTTTATAACAGAGGAAGTCAATTTTAGTCTTTTTATATTCCAGAGAACCAAACAGTATTAATCCAAACACTGTAGAAAAATAAGCAAATTGCAGGTTTAAACTAGGCTTCGAAAATTTTAATCTCCAAGGCAAACATTTCAGGAGAGTGTAAATGGGTAGAAAAAAGGATTTTAGAAGGCAATATTTAGGAATCTACTGTTGGAATTAGCTGTAACAAACATTAATTAGTCTGAAAAACAATAACTTCAGTCAAACTATCTTTGCTTGGCACTCTAGAATGTATTGAAGTGTCGATAATCACAAAAATTTGAAGTGATTTCCTGACTAAAGAGTTTGCAAAGGGTTCATTGCAGTAATTCTACAAATATAAACCAATTGTTTATGTATGTCAATTCATAAGCCCAAAGTTATTATACATTAATGTTACTCCATGGCAATACATCAAAGTGAAGCGTCAGCCTAACAGTGTGTTTGATAAGTAAGACTGACTGACAAAGTGAAAAGAAGTCTTGTTTCTTGACGAAAATTCCTAAAAGTGGGAATATTAATGTATGAAAACATGACCTCAGATTTGGTCCTAGTTATGGACTGGCTCATCTGCCTTTCCTTTGGAAAATCGGGGAAAAAAAATAATTCTGGTGTATTAACCTTGTCCAGGTGACAGAGACTCACTCATATGCTCTCTCATTCCCCCTTCTCATTTGGGATGGGGGAGAAAATTAAATGGAAAAGCTTATGGGACAAGATAAAAACAGGGAGGTCACTTAGCAACTGTCATCGCAGAATTGTCTTGGGTAAAATTAATTTACTTTATGGACAATTAAAATACATTTGGATAGTGAGAAAAACAAAGACAAATTAAAACACCTTTCCCTCCACTCTTTTTCCCAACATCAACTTCACTCCTTCATTTCCAATTTGTGTACCTCCACCTTCCCTCACTGTGCAGCACAGGGTGGTTGGGGAATGGAGGACTGTGATCAGTCCATAACAGTTCTTCTCTGCTTCTCTTTCCACATCCCACTTTTCATATGCTCCAGCATGGGTTCTTTCCACAGGCTGCAGTCCTTCAGATTAACCTGTTGCATTGTGTGTCCTCCCCAGGCCACAGTTCCTGTCAGGAGAACCTGCTCCAGCACAAGCTCTCTACAGTCTCAGCTTCCTTCAGAGCACAGACATCTGCTTTGGCATGGTCCTCTCCACAGGCTGCTGACAATACCTGCTCCATCACAGTCTTTTCCACAGGCTGAAGGAAGGGGAATATCTACTCTGGTGCATGAACACCTCCTACTCCTTCATCTCTTTCTTGACCTTCTCTTTTGCAGAACTGTTTCATATATTATTATTATTATTATTATTATTATTATTATTATGACCTTCTCTTTTGCAGAACTGTTTCATATATTATTATTATTATTATTATTATTATTATTCACCGACCTTGAGCATTTTATGTTTTCTTAAACAGATTTTCACACAGACACCACCAGCATTGCTGACGGGCTCAGCTGTGTCCCGTCATCTGTCAGTTGGAGCTGATTGGAACTGGCTGTGTCCAACATGGNCAAGCTCTCTACAGTCTCAGCTTCCTTCAGAGCACAGACATCTGCTTTGGCATGGTCCTCTCCACAGGCTGCTGACAATACCTGCTCCATCACAGTCTTTTCCACAGGCTGAAGGAAGGGGAATATCTACTCTGGTGCATGAACACCTCCTACTCCTTCATCTCTTTCTTGACCTTCTCTTTTGCAGAACTGTTTCATATATTATTATTATTATTATTATTATTATTATTATTATGACCTTCTCTTTTGCAGAACTGTTTCATATATTATTATTATTATTATTATTATTATTATTCACCGACCTTGAGCATTTTATGTTTTCTTAAACAGATTTTCACACAGACACCACCAGCATTGCTGACGGGCTCAGCTGTGTCCCGTCATCTGTCAGTTGGAGCTGATTGGAACTGGCTGTGTCCAACATGGGGGCAACCCCTACCCTCTTCTCACAGAGGCCTCTGCAGTCTTCACACTGCTAGAGCCTTACCACAGACACACAGTAAATAAAAAAAAAAGCAGCAGCACAAGTCATTGGAAAGGTGGGCTTCTAGCACTGAAGAAAACCATGGACTAGAGCAGTCTCTGTCCTGCCTCTGGTTATGTACCGTGTACCACTTCTGATTAGTCTTAGGCCATGCGCTATCTACTCTCCTTAGCACACAAATTCTCCATTCTTGTCCCCTTCGTGTTTGGAAGAAATGAAAGTTATTTTCTGAAAACATATGTGAAATTAGATTCTGTGTGTGCTTTTGAATTAAAATCTTAGCTGCATGTCTGATAGCAGTAATGTCTGAGCTNTGACAATACCTGCTCCATCACAGTCTTTTCCACAGGCTGAAGGAAGGGGAATATCTACTCTGGTGCATGAACACCTCCTACTCCTTCATCTCTTTCTTGACCTTCTCTTTTGCAGAACTGTTTCATATATTATTATTATTATTATTATTATTATTATTATTATGACCTTCTCTTTTGCAGAACTGTTTCATATATTATTATTATTATTATTATTATTATTATTCACCGACCTTGAGCATTTTATGTTTTCTTAAACAGATTTTCACACAGACACCACCAGCATTGCTGACGGGCTCAGCTGTGTCCCGTCATCTGTCAGTTGGAGCTGATTGGAACTGGCTGTGTCCAACATGGGGGCAACCCCTACCCTCTTCTCACAGAGGCCTCTGCAGTCTTCACACTGCTAGAGCCTTACCACAGACACACAGTAAATAAAAAAAAAAGCAGCAGCACAAGTCATTGGAAAGGTGGGCTTCTAGCACTGAAGAAAACCATGGACTAGAGCAGTCTCTGTCCTGCCTCTGGTTATGTACCGTGTACCACTTCTGATTAGTCTTAGGCCATGCGCTATCTACTCTCCTTAGCACACAAATTCTCCATTCTTGTCCCCTTCGTGTTTGGAAGAAATGAAAGTTATTTTCTGAAAACATATGTGAAATTAGATTCTGTGTGTGCTTTTGAATTAAAATCTTAGCTGCATGTCTGATAGCAGTAATGTCTGAGCTTGAAAAGTGTCTTTTTCTCTTCACAGAATTCTGGATATCCTTACTCATGAGACATTTTGATCCCTTTTTAGGAGTAGACTTTGAAAAAAGCCATTCATTGGTCCCCATGTCAAATTTTTGAGAATCTAAGAAAGGTGCCCTGTCTGTGAAAGAGTAGTTTTACCAAGAAATTGCAAGAAGTTTCTGTATAAGAGTGAGTGAGTATATTTTAAGGAAAGCAATTGCCATTCCATAATTTGCTCTGGGACAACGAAGAAAGGAAGCATATCTATATTTGTATTTAGGAGAGACAAAACACTATCTCATTTGGCTTGAGTCTGTGATAAATTAGAAATAACCTCACAGAATGACAACTGAATTACATCCATTGGATGCAAATGATTGACTGGTGTCAGAAAGATCTAAGAATGCTTCAAGGAAGCTAAGGTGAAAACAGCCTACAGGATGGACTTTTCTCTTCTGATAGCAGTAATGTCTGAGCTTGAAAAGTGTCTTTTTCTTTTCACAGAATTCTGGAGACCCATGCATGTAATCAGTGGCCTTACGCATGTTCTATCTGTTCTCTTTGGGAACAGAAAGTTCTTCCTTCTAGTTGTTAAAAGACCATTGTTGGAACTCTGCTTTCTCCTGAGATTCAGGGAATGATAATGAATACTTTCTGCTGGCTCTGAGGGACTCATATTCGAAGGAAGAGAAAAGAGAGCTTTGAAAGCTGTCCCCTACTCAGTGCTATTGATATCTGGCCTGGTACCAATGAAGGCAGTCTTTCTGTGACTGGATCAACTACCTTGGCACAGATTTTTGCCTTTGTGCCAGCTGGGAGCCACATTTCACTGTGCCTTGCACTTCATCTACACACTGGCAGAAGCCAGATTTCCCTGCAGGCTGCTTAACCATCTTGGCATGGCTCTCATCCAAATGTTGGCTGGGAGCTGGTTCCTCTGTGGCCTTCTCAGTTCTCTTGACATGAACATTGCTCAGACACCAACTGAGAGCTCAGTTCCTGAAGCCCGCTGTTTCCATCTGCTAATTCTGAGTGGCAACAAAAAGAGAGGGACTATCCTTCAAACCACCTCAGATTTTTTTTTTTTTTTTATCCCCTTTGGAAGTTTCTGTGGGGAAAAAACCACACAAAACCATTCAGAGATAAAGAAACACACATTTGATTAAACATTCTGTAAAACCTCTGTTCCAAAAAGAAATTGGAAGTCCAGCCTCTGTGTGTCTGGGTCAGTTCCACCTGGGTAATCAAGCTACAGCTGGCTGTAATTAATCTTCAAAGAAATGAAGGACTGACCTGTGGGATGCTTTGCTTCATCCACTTAGCATGGAAAATTCACAGTTAGTTCTCTATGATAGGCTTCTTACTTACAGAAGAGTTCTAGGCTCTTGCTCTTTGATCCTGACCTCTGCATCTCTTTCCTTTAATTCTTTTTGTATTTGCTGACTGATTTGCATGACTTTGATTACTGCTTTTCTTAGTCTTCAGTTGAACAACATTCTGGGATTCTTGTGTATATTGCAGATTTATTTTTCCAGGAAAAACATTTCCTTGTTTGGTTCACTATAAGTAGATCTATCTGTTTTCGACTCAGCTTAAGGTGCTGAGTGCAGATGTTCCTGTTTTAATCTACATTTCTATGAAGGAATATTGTCTGGATACATAGAAATCTGGAAGTCTCTTCCTCACAAATGGCATTAAGTCTAGGTTCTGAGTAAAGATCTTTGTCTGTATGGAGGATGGAGAATATAAAAAGAGACAAGATAAGGCTGAGAGCATTCACTTCTGCAGCTTAATGCACCAACGTATCTCTAGTTCTGCTAATCCCAAATGACGAAAAGTCCTGAGTCAGACATGAGAAATCGTGACACTTCTTACACTTCTTCTGAAAACTTGTGACTATTAAGCATTTATAAAAGCTGCAAATCTCAAATGTCCTTGGCATTTGGGAGGTGGAGACGTGGTGGGGGAGGAATAAATGTAAAGGCCTATTACTGGGAAATATTTAGCACAGCAAACAGCTTTACAACCTGGAGATGTCAGTAGGCAGATTTGAACATTAATACCCCTCTTTTGACAAATGTCTTAAAATTAATCAAATGTCTTAACTTCCTTACTTGTTTTTATGTGGACTTTGAGTAAGCACTTTGAAAATGTCTGAAGAGTAAAAGGAAGGTACTAGACAACTTTAACTCCTAAAAAATTTATATAACTGGTTAGGTCACAGTCCTTGTGCTTTGTTTGGATTGTGTAGTAGGAAGGAACTACTCTTCCCATTACTCATTTTACAATCAAATAACTTGCTAATAAATTTAGATGAATGCATAAAAACCTGTGCTAAAAACATGATGTGGATCACAGTCATCTGTGGGCAGACAGTCACTTAGAGCCTCTGGGCTCACAGGGACAAAAGATGAGTTCCTGATGTCGTTTCTAGACTTTCAATTTGCATTCTCCCATCTTAAGATACTCTGGGCAATAAACTGCAATAAACAAGCCATGCTGAGAGAGGGGAGATAACTGATGTTATGTCAGTTATAGGGGGAGGCAGTTTTGCATAGTCACAGAATCACAGAATGGTTGAACTTAGCAGAGACCTCTAGGGATCATCTTGTCCAAGCTCCTTCTCAAGCAGTGCCACCTAGAAACAGTTGCCTAAGACTGTGGTTAGATGTTTTTTTTTTTAATATCTCCAAGGATGGAAGCACCGCAACATCTCTGGGCACCCAGTGCCAGTGATCAGTCAACCTCACAGCAAAAAAGTGTTTTCTGATGTTCAGAGGGAACCTCCTTTGTTTCAGTTTGTGTCCATTGCTTCTGTTTCCATCATTGGGCACCACCCAGAAGAGCCTAGCTCCATCCTCTTTGCACTCTCCCTTCACGTATTTATGTACATTGATGAGATTACCCTAAGCTTTCTCTTCTCCAGGCTGAACAGTCCCAGCTCCATCAGCCTTTCCTCTTAGGAGAGATGACCCAGTGCTTCATTATTCATATGGTCCTTCGTTGAACTCTTTCCTGTAGGTCTATGTCTCTTATATGGGAGAGCTCAGAACTGGACACAATACGCCAGCAGTGGCCTTACCAGTGCTGATTAGAGAGAAAAGATAACTTCTCTTGATTTTCTGCCAGTGCTTTGTATAATGCATCTGAGGATAATACCATTTACTTTCTTTGCACCAAAGCCATGCTGCTGTCTCATGTTCAACATGGTGTCCACCAGGACTTCCAGTTCCATTTCTGCCAAGCTGTTTTCCAGCTGGATGGCCCCCAGCATGTACTGGTATATAGCATTGCTCCTCCTCAGGTGCAAGACTTCTGTTGACTCATTTCTCCAGCCTCTTGACGTCTCTCTGGATGGCAACGTGACCCTCTGGTGTATCACCCGTTCCTCCCAGTTGAGTTGTGTCTGCACACTTGTTGAGGGTGCACTCTCCCCTGTCATCCAGGTCATTAACAAAAATAAACAGGACTGTTTTAATCAGTAAATACTTAATGTTTTAAAGTTATGTTTAAAAATTAAATCCAATACCAGAAGAGGTATTTCTTACGTTGTAATACTATTAATGATCTATAAATGGATAGAGGTAAGCTTTTTAACCACAATTCTCTAGAAAATATGATTGAAAAAATAAATAAAACTGTCCTTGTTCTTTTACCAGTTTACTGATTTGCAGAAATATAATTTCAATCTGTCTCAAACTTTCAAAAAAATTAAAATACCATAATTGTGAAATATAATTTTAAATACAAAATGACTAGAGGCATTTTTAGAACTTGGATTATTTGAATCCAGTATCTAGATGACTTATTTAATATGCATGCAATAGGAAAAAGTGAATTCCATAAGAAGTGGATATTGCTCTGAAAAACAACCATGTGAATATGCTACTTCTTACTCCATATCTTTATTTTCTTGGAGTATATCTTGCATAACTGGAGTATATCTTCTAAAATCGCCACATACTGCTGCCAGGGCTGTAGAACTAACACAACATTATAAGGTTCTTGACTGAACTTTTCCTCACTGGTGATCACACGTTGCTGGTAAAATTGTTAATATTCTACTTGGTATTTCAGGCTATGTAATTTTTTGCTGATATGCATTAGTGGCAGCACACAGGAAGAGCATTTCCATGGTCTGACTAAGAATGTACTTTGATGACCATGGGCTTGCACAGATGTAAATGAAGGCATCAGTCTGAAGAACCTTTGTTACTGGCAGTGATGCATAACTGAGAAATATTTGAGTTTTGTTTCCAGAAGTCATGTTGTTTTTACACGGTTGAAATAAAGATGAAAACATTTTTTTACTGTTATCCTGATCTAATTTTCCCTAAGAATTACAACATAAAAACATTTCCTGTATCACAACACAGTGCTACAATAAACTAGTACTGACCTTGATGAATTTGCATAGAAGAATACATTGGAAAATATAATTGGAATAGGAGGGAAAACTGATCTTCTGAATTTCTTATAATGACCAGTTTATTTAACTACCAAGGCAGTGTCTACTCTAACTCCCTTCTGGACACATTTAGGAATCTTTAGAAAATTGAAATAGTTTGACAGCAAAAATCCTCCCCAAAAGAAACCCAAACTCCCAAACCAAACAGAACAGAATAAAAAACAAAACCAAAAATCAACCAAAAGTCCTTTGCCAGGCTGTATTATTTTTACTGAACATCTCTTGCAGGACCACAAGATTTTTTCCAAATCCACAGGTGAGACTGCCCATGGGTGGGCTGTCAGGAGAACAGGTAAGAACAGTGTTAGTATGAAAAACAGAGGTGTGAAGACCTCAACTCTTTTTGCCAGATATATCACTGGGGTACTTTTGATGCAGTGTCACTTGCAGTTAAAAGTCCTCTGTTTATATATCTTCAGAGATAGCTTAGAGCTGGATAATTTTCTTTCTTTGATTGATAAGGTATTCTGTTGCAAGGGGAAAAAAAGATTGCCCATATTTAAGAGTGTGTATATTTTTTCTTCTTGGTGGTGATTGCATCAGTTTTAATTCTTCAATATTTTGACTAGGTAAAACTACTTTCTTTCAGTGCCACTAGTATTAGCTTCTGGGGACTTAGGGAACCTCTCACAGATCATTGCCCTAACACCTAGTGTTGGGATAGATAATGCTAAAACTTTTTTCTCTTTATGCTGCTATAAATCAAAGAGCAAGTGCAATTTAAAGTTATAATTTCAATCTTTTTAAAACACCTGTGAGCCAGTCACCTAAGACAAGCCAGCAACACCTAAACAATCATGCTTCTTTCATTTATCCCATTTTCCAACCCAACAATATCTAAAGAGAAAGTAAGCAGAATATTTATAGCTCTTCAAAAAGATGTTTACTAGGAACCATGTCTCTTTCCAGCATTAGTGTTTTACAGGGTATTAAAAATTATTGTTGCTGATATTGTAAATAAATGCTGAATTATAGAAATCATAAAAATACAGTGTTTATAAAAGAACATGGAGTACACAGGTGGGGTTTATTTCCTTTTCTTTTTTTCGTACCTGCCTACAATGCTATGTCATGAACTACATATAAATATATTCCATGGGAAAATAAATACATCATTCTTTTCTAGGAGGGCATCTGTCCCTCTTAATATTTCTACAGCTTTTTAGCAATCTAATCTTATGCCTACAGCTTTTTATTTCATAAAAACTAATTAGATTCTTTTTAGAACTTTTTATTTTTTATTGATTTTTAAAATATTTATTCACTACTTTTCTGACTGAGTGTAATGAAAATTCATCTGCCTTTAATCAGTATTTTACTTAGTATTAGAGGAAAAAAGTAATTGGAACTATTAAAAGAAGTTGAGTGTGAATAGAAAAGACCCCCCATGGAACACCTCTGCCATGAACATGCTTTTGTGCTAGTAAAATGTTTAAAATCACATTAGGCCCCAAGCTCTTAAATGAGGTTTAAGTTTTGCAAAGACCTTTCCAGCTTCTCAGGAGGAGGTGATTTCCAAATATATATACCTAGTGTCAGATTAAGTTCTTAAGGCCTCATTTTTCAAACAGGCTGCTACGAATGTCTTCAAAGACATTCAGCAAATATTTGTTAAGTAGATCCTTCAGATTCAGATCTGCTAAAGAGCTTTTTACGCATGGTTCTCCGTGCCCCATGGGAATTCTTTGCACGGTCAAAATCTGAGCCAAAGTTATTTGAATACTTTTAAATTATATACATTAGGTAGTAACTTGAAAACCTGACTACTTAAAGTGAGCGTGGTCATTTTTTATCTTAAATAATGGCTTATGATGTTCACTTTGCTATTTTGCAGCTAGTATTATATTAAAGCTGTGCATTGTTCTTCACAAAGTCACATTTCTTTCTAATATGACGTTCCTACTGTGTGCAGAATTGTTTGTTCACACTCTATTTAGTTCCATAGTAATTGTAATAAACTAATGTCACTGTCAGAACTGTCCAAGATATCCAGAGCTGTACCCTAAGGAATAAAATTTAAGAATCAAAAAGACTGGATTTAAAAATTATTCTAATTAAAGCTAGATCAAGTCTAGATCTAGTCCCTCACAAGTTCATAGAATCATAGAATCACAGAATGGTTTGGGTTTGAAAGGACCTTAAAGATTTTCTTCTTCCAACCTTCCTGCCATGGGCAGGGATACCTCCCACTAGACCAGGTTGCTCAAATCCCCATCCAGCCTGGCCTTGAACACTTCCAGGGATGGAGCATCCACAGCTTCTCTGGGTAATCTGTTCCAGTGTATCAAGACCTTCACAGTAAATAATTTCTTCCTAATATCTAATCTGAATGTACCCTCTTTCAGTTTAAAACCATCACCTCTCACCTCATCACTACACTCCCTCATAGATTCCTGCCCCACCTTTCTTGTAAGTCCTTTCTTAAATAGTGGAAGACCTCTATGAGTTCTCCCCAGAGCCTTCTCTTCTCCAGGATGAACATCCACAGCTATCTCAGCCTGTCCTCATAAGAGAGGTGCTCCAGCCCTCTGATCATCTTCGTGACCCTCCAATAGACCCATTCCAACAGGTCCATGCCCTTCCTGTGCTGAGAACTCCAGAGCTGGACACAGTACTCCAGGTGGGGTCTCACGAGAGCAGAGTAGAGGAGCAGAATCACCTCCCTCGATGTGCTGGCCGCAATTCTTTTGATGCTGCCCAAGATGCAGTTGGCTTTCTGGGCTGCCAGCCCACATTGCCAACTCATGTTGAGCATCTTGTCCACCAATGCCCCCAAGTCCTTCTCCTCAGGGCTGGTGTCCAGTCATTCTCTGTCCAACCTTTATTTGTACCTGGGATTGCTGAGACTCAGGTGCAGGACCTTGCACTTAGTGTTGTTGAACTTCATGACGTTTGCATGAGCTCACCTCTTGAGGCTGTCCAGGTCCCTGTGGATGGCATTCCTTCCCTCTAGCCTCTTGAATGCACCACTCAGCTGGATGTCATCAGCAAACTTGCTGAAGATGCACTCAGCTCCACTGTCCATGTCACCAACAAAGATGTTAAACAGTTAACAATAACATTTTCATTTCGAATTAAAAGAATATTTTAAAATTATCTCCCCATCCATTAATAATAATAATAATAATAATGCTATCATGTTTGCATGTATTTTTTTACACTGAAATAACGTGCAGATTTCAGTATAGTTTCACTGAGACGGCTAGTTTGCTAAAGATGATAATAGAAGTTATTTGAGGGATGCACAGACTTGACATTGAGAAAGATTTTTTATAATTATGTGGCATTTTTGTTAAAAACCCAAACCAA
>VXBJ01007632.1:244502-271876 GCA_013400055.1 Nycticryphes semicollaris
AACCAAAAAAAAAAAAAAAAAAAAAAAAAAAAAGGAAACTTTGTGATAGACCTTGTTATATCATGGGTTATTATGTATGATCATGTGCAGACTTTAACTGAACCTTAAGTGAAGTAGGTCCCACAGAAGCTGAAACCAACAGACGTGCACAGAGGTGTGCTGGCAGGGTTGGAGGAAGATGCAAAATGAATAGTCATATAAAATAATGAAGATAAAGGAGGAGGATGTTTGCTGAGTTCAACATGTACCAGCCTTGTGATACAGGTGGAATATAAAGATACAGATCAGGAAATCTAATATTAAATTTTTGTAAAAAACCCTTAGAAATATTCTAAGATGTGTATTGGTGTAGACAACCCTGCACATCATTGTGATAATGGCATGCTATTGGTTCAGTTGTTTGACCATTTTGTATGTTAGATGACAAGTTTTTGTGGGTCACACAATACAGACAATCAACTTAGCCAACTATTTGCCATTGAGCTAAGTCTGTTTTATTATTTGGTCCGTTTTATTAATGAGATAAGAATAGAGTTGGAGTCCCTAGTCAGTGGATCCAAGCCAGTCCATAGCCAGTGTTCCCAAGACCTATGAAATTACAGTACTTACAGAAAGAGTGCCCGAAGCAACAGATATACTACTATTTTCAACATTTCATCTCATCATGTATATAAATAATTTCAAGAAATAAAATCAAGGATATGACTGTGGAGAAAATTATCGTAATTCCAAATGATCTTGAAAGACTGGAAAAATAGTCTAAAATCAATGAAAAATTAATAAAGATACTTACAGAGATGTAGAACTTGCAAACATTTTCAAAGCATGACAAAAAAGGATTTTTTTCTCTTTTTGGATTTTTGAGGGTATTTCTTAAAAAATGAAATATTTGCATTATTTGCCTCTAGTTATTTTAAAATGTTATTTACTATTTGATACATTTATTAAATAAAAATACATGTATATGTACACCTGTACATTTATATGCCAGTGTAAATTATTTACTTTTGGAAAATGGCAGTTAAGGTCAGTATTAAGTATGAGCCGAGCTCTTCACAAGACATAATGATTACTTTAATGGTATTAGAAAGTTACAGATCACAGACCGGTGTCGCCTTAAGACTTAGCTTTATGAATCCATACTGTCTTTGCAGTCATACCAACGTTCAAAAGTAGTACTGTAAACAGCACTGCTGTATCAACATAAATAAGAAATACCTTAGCTCTAGAAAGACGCTTGTAAAAATAACAGTCCTTATGCATTTGCAATAATGTATGGAGTTAACATATCCCATTATTGGCCTTGGTTATTCAAGAAAAGTAATTGCTTAATTTAGGATATTTTCATGTGAAATCGCTGTATTTTGAATAAAAAGAAGAAAGCATTCTGGTGGACTGAGTTGCATCACTAATGTAATTTTGAACAGTTTTCCTGAAAATGTCTGCTCTGAAATTTCAAAGGCCCATTTTCCTGCACTTTAGTTGAGATGACGATATCTCCCACTTGCCAGGGAAGGGGATGTAAAGTATTTGGCTGCAGGTATAAACACTCACTCTTCTCCTCTGGAAAATGCCATTATATAAGTAGTTACTGTTCCCAGGGATTTTTTACACACCCCTTTCCACCAGCTCAGCCCTGCTTTTGTGGTTCTGGACAACAAATCCTGAACAGGTCAGTTCTAGAAGAAATCTGAGGGAGGGGGTGGTACAGAAGAGCAAGTGCAGTTGCACAATTGTGATATGTAGTTGTGGTGGTTTGGGTTTGGTTTTTATTTTTGTTTGGGTTTGTTTTTGGTGGGCTTTGTTTGTTGGTTTAATGTTGATTTTAGATGTCTTACAGAATAATATGGAAAGATCTAGATGTGTAATTCTCACTTATCCTAAAGCCCTTTTGTGTATAGCTCCAATACCCACATTGATCTTATTTAACAGTTAAAAAACAAAAAAAAAAATAAAGCTTCCTAATGTGTATACACAGAATGACATTTACAGAAAAAAATAGCACTTCTTATTAATGTGACTTCTTTCCACTTTAATTTAATTTCCTGGCTTTCAGTTTATGATTAATCTCAGATTAGTACCCTATTCTATGCCAAGAGACTTGACTAACCGATGACTTGACTGGGACCGCATCTGGTAAATTTCAGTCCCATAGCTTAAGTCTACACTGTGTTTATTTCATTCAATCATCTATATCTGTTTCTTGGTTGAGAAAGCTCTCCTTAACCTCATAATTTCTGTTCCTCTGTGCTTACTAAATTTTGATCTTATCTTATGCCATCACATATACTATAGCAGCCAGCCAGTCAAGTTTCAGTCTCAGATCTGGAATAGTCTCTTTGCAGTCATACCAACATTCAAAAGTAGTACTGTAAACAGCACTGCTGTATCAACATAAATAAGAAATACCTTAGCTCTAGAAAGACGCTTGTAAAAATAACAGTCCTTATGCATTTGCAATAATGTATGGAGTTAACATATCCCATTATTGGCCTTGGTTATTCAAGAAAAGTAATTGCTTAATTTAGGATATTTTCATGTGAAATCGCTGTATTTTGAATAAAAAGAAGAAAGCATTCTGGTGGACTGAGTTGCATGCCTGGAGATTGACAGAACCTCTTACCCAATGCATAGAGATTTTTTTCTTTGGACCTCCTTGTTAGAAGTGTCATCCTACACATCAGCCCAGGGTTAAGCATAAAACCAGGATATTTATTGTCAAACCTTTTTAAAAGAAAAAAGAAGTTGTTGAGCCTCTACATTATAAAGATCGGCATTCTAAATAATACAATAAGAAACTATCCAATTCTTATAGTAATGTCTCTGCGTCAGCTTTTAAACTTTAATCCATTGAATATATTTTGAGCTCTGATGTATGTGTTTTTCTTAATTCTGTCTTTTGAACACCCCTCAAGAAAATGTACAAAAGGCGTATCATGGCACAGAGACCTTGAATTTCAACAGAGGTAAAGCACACTTTAAACATAGTTGATGATGATGCCTATGACTGAAAAAAACCAGGAGTTATGTAACTGACAGTAATTGAAGGGAACAAGAACAAGGGAAGGACTGTAAGCAGTCTGTAGGAAGGTGAAACTCAAATGTCATATTCTTTCATTTAGAAAAAATTTCTTCTATTAAACATAATTATTTTTCCTTCAAGTTTTGATGAAGATGAGGTTGCTAGGAGACTCATTCTGTTTTCATCTGCACCTGTGTAAATATGGCATAACTGACTTACACTGATGAAATCTCCTGGACTGAAATAAGAAAAGCAATGGAGTAGTTTTGACATTTGTTGATGACATAAAGAAGCGTGTTATTACAAAAAAGGCAAAACTCAATGGCCGGTCGTTGCCTCCTGGTCTCTGGACAACACCTGATATAAGCCATGAGAAATTTGATCTGTGCCATGTTTGTAAATCCCTTATTCCTATCCCTTACAGCTGCATTAAATTCTTGGCAATGAAAAACACCTCCGCTACTTGCATGTTATCACTCAAGATTCCTTTGGAATCATGAATCCATATTTATGGCTCTTACAGATTGAATTCATCTATCATTAATATTAGGAAAGAAGTGATTATCCTCTGTGTTGCAGGTCTCCCCCTCTACTCTGCCCTGGTGGGACCGCATCTGGAATATTGTGTCCAGTTCTGGGCCTCTCATTTCAAGAAGGACAAGGAGCTGCTTGAGAGAGTCCAGGGCAGGGCTACAAAGATAATTAAGGGAGTGGAGCATCTCCCATACAAGGAAAGGCTGAGGGAGCTGGGTCCCTTTAGTTTGGAGGAGACTGAGAGGTGGCCTCATTAATGTTTATAAATATGTCAAGCGTGAGTGTCGGGAGGATGGAGCCAGACTTTTCTCAGTGACGGCCAATGATAGGACAAGGGGCAATGGGTGCAAGCTGGAACGTAGGAGGTTCCACTTAAATATGAGGAAAAACTTCTTCACAGTGAGGGTGATGGAACACTGGAACAGGCTGCCCAGAGAGGTTGTGGAGTTTCCTTCTCTGGAGATATTCAAACCCTCCTGGGCGTGTTCCTGTGTGACCTGATCTAGGTGTTCCTGCTCTGGCAGGGGGATTGGACTAGATAATCTTTCAAGGTCCCTTCCAATCCCTGATATTCTGTGATTCTGTGATTCTAAAGGGATGATGGTAAATATTATAGCTCTTTGTACATCTATACTGCCTTTGGTAACAGTACCTGAGTACATGTTTACTTTTATGGGTCAGTGGATATATAATGCTGATATAAATGTTACTGTGAACGTAATATTCACTGTGTATATCCATGGAGCATATTAGCATGAACTCATCATGTAGTGATAACCGCATCACACCTTTTGTATCTTAAAACCATTGGCCATACCAAATGTGTGGCCAACATACCTTTGCACACACCTCATATCCTATCCCAGCATATTTGTATAAAAAAGTCTTTTGTTTCCATGCTAAAATTCCCACAGATCTATGCTGCTTATTGCTGCACCAGGGACATCAAATTAGGTCTGTAAGGAGATTTAATCCATCCTGACCTACCACAAGAAATAAATAAAAACTCAGGTAATATGATGTCTGTTATATCATTGACATGAAAGACAGGCTATCCTGATAACAAAGCTGCTTCTGTGTTCCCCTCAGGAGGTGCACTAGGTCACAGCTTTAGTCTAGGCCAGTCTACCATTAGTTGATCAGGGAAGGTCAGCACTGACTGATTGTTACAGTTACTGATTGTCCTCTTCACCTGGTGAGAAAATTTAAAATCTAGAATAATCATCCTTAACAAAGGACCTCCTTCAGAGCTTCCAAGCCTGTGAAACTCTCCCTCACTTGTTCACTTCTGTTTGCTTAATTTTTACCCTTAGGTTAAAAATAAAGAGAGTCTGAACTCAGACTATAAATGACTGAAATGACAGGGTTTTTTTAGGATTTTACTGAGTAATAAACATAGTAGTATAATAGATTAGATATTAGTTTATATGTATGGTAATAGTGTGGCACAAGACATGGAACTGAAATTGCAAGTTTTATGTACGAAAATAAATTTTTAGTTTAGTTATAATTCTGGTGTAGATGATGATCAAGGCTGTGCCTTTATGCACACCCAGCACTCTTAAGACATGAAATCCCTGGCTATTCCAGGAACACCAGAGCAAGTTATGTCCTTAGATGTAATGTTGGCTGGTTTGAGGCAGTGGTCCTGACTTGGAGATTGATTCAGTTCCCAGCTACCTTTGCAAATACACATTTGACTATTACAGAAGCTCTTCATGTGGGATTTTGTACACTTCTCAAGAGTCCCCCCCACAGCTCCTGCTATACCTTATCTAATTTATGTGTTGGTTAACACACTGGGTAAAAATTCCTAGAGATTCCCAGGTAGTTGCCACTGCAGAAGTTATCAAAATGTACATAGATAAGACATTAGTAAATAGATTCCCAAATTCCCAAAGATGACGAAATTGTCTTTTGTAAGTTGTAAAGACATCTAAGAGATGTTTTGCCTGCAGTGTAAATAATTCATAGAGATGGGCCATGCATGTTTTGGGGCAGCTGCATAAGAAAACAGCTGGTTTGGAAAGTCCCACAATCCAGTTAAAGATGTTCAAGGACCCTTGCAATGGAGGCTTCCATGACTGTCCAGCAGCATCTGCCTATCCTGTCTGAGAGATGTGATTACCCCTCCAGGAATTACTCTATGCCAAGATCAGGGTAATAATTTCTTTGGAAGAAGTACTCTGCCTGTCAGTGTCTGCACAAGAGTGGATACAAATCGGTGCTCTTTTTAAGAAAGGTTCCCCAAATACATAGCCACACATTGCTCTATAGCTCTGTCAGGAGGGAAATAAATCTTTGATTATGTAGACCCTCACTGGTCATGCAAGTTGTTTCATGAATACAATGACCACCTATGACAGATGTAAAACTAATAGGTGTAAAAATGCTGCCTATGTATTATAAACCTTCCCAGACTTAAACTGCAGATAGACTAGTGTTATTGTCTGTGAATAGACAGAACATGAATAAAATCATGGTGCACACCTCTGAATGGCTAATGATCTGCATGCCTTGCTGCCTTTAGTCATATAGTTCTCTACCCAGACAATCAGGCCACACAGGGAGTTCAATCAAAAATTAATGTTTTATATATGAGAATCACATTTGGATATGCCTGAAGGTGGAGAGATTTTGTTTCCTTTTTTTCTGAAGAAAAACTGAAAGTGAAGCTTACCTCCTGCTGGGTAGCATTCAAGTGTGCTTTCAATTAGCTGACTATGAGATACTATATCTTCAGGTACAGCCTCAACGACAGTATCCCAAATACCTTTTGAATCATCATGTCATCATGTCATGCTGTATCCTGCAGCAGGGTGTTGTGCAGGGCTGCCAAGAGGCTATCCCCACTGCATGTCACTTTCACTTAGCCTAACACAACCACAGTCTGTCTTCTGTGATGGGATGATGAAATATTGTCTGCAAAATGCCTTTATACTCATGTTTCTGGACATAGTTAGAAACACTGTTCCCTTTCACTGTTCCATATATTATTTTCATCCCTTCAGCACCCAGTAAACAAGGTTGAAGTCCCCATGGCAGTTTGAGCCAACAAAAACATGTGGTCTCCCATGATCTAGTGTGAAGTGTGCCTAGTAGGATATCTCTTATGGCAGGGAAGTTCTCTTACTGAAAAAAACCCACAATGTATGGTGTATTCCCCAGAATCTACCTTTCATAAGATAGATAATACCTCTACCAGAGATACACCGTATGTTACCAGTATTGTCATTCTAAGTGTCCCCTAAACACCCTTCTAAAGGTGGCTGTAATGATGTGTCAAGGGTTTGTTAATCCATTAGGATTTTCAACATTTCAAATGTACTTATCTAAACAGGGACAAAGGGGACACTGCTCCCATAACAAAAGTTCTCTGTGCTCAAAGTTTCCATGTCAATTTGGTCTAAAATCACATTCCAGGCAGAAATGTGTCCCTGGTCTTGTGTCTTCAAGGTCTAAGGTTGCCTTCCTCCTAAGAAAAATCTTTGGAGAAGAGAAAAAAAAGCAGTTATTGAACCTTCCAGAAATTATCAGATTCAGATGGAGTAGACATCACAGATCAGACACAGCAACATAAACCAGGGAGAGAATCACAAATCAGAAGTGACCGTGTTGGCAAGTCTGTCTACAAAGGCAGGATGACGGAATTACTCACTAAAGACCTGTATCAGTCTCATTCCCTGCCCTACACCAGATGGTACCAGCAGTGCTCTGCGCACAAGAAAAGGAGCTGGTCTGCCTGCACTGGATGAGAAACACCATGCCTGCAGTGGTTCTATATTTTACCTCCATATCCTATTCTATATGATGAGTATCTCAAGCATGAAGAGTTAGTAATTAATTTAATTAACTTGTAAGTGTAGAGGGCATTTCAAATATTGGAATGTTGGCTCTTCCAGCTCTGCCATCATGCTTTTCCTGATTGAATGTAAATATGATCTCTGGGGACTACCACAATAAGGAGCTCATGCACATCTAGACTAGCTGGAGTTGCTGCTACATGTCACCTTAGCAATCAGTCCTGGTGACAAACAGTTCTGCATCTGATAGCTTGTAAACAGAATGCTACACTGGGTGCTGAAGCCATGGGAACTGTGAGAGAAGATATGGTAACAACATCCCTGTTTCTGTCCCTGTGTCTAAAATACACCTTACATAATGAAACAGTTTGCTGTTTCATCCTGGTATCTCAAAGAATACTCTTTCTCTCTGAACCAGAGTAACCGTGCCAAATCTTGAATCACACTTTGTGATTTGACTGTCTGTGAACTGAAGAGGATAAGAATGGACCAAATACTTCCTGGAATTGCACAAATGTATGAATCATTCATAACTTTGCAAATGTGCCATATGAGCGTCCACAGAAGGAGTCTTGGGAATGGGACAGAGTGGTGTTAGATGAAAATAATCTACTTCAGAGTTACTGTATCACCTAGTCCAGACTGTGACATGTTTGTTACTGCCACCCCTGTCACTTCTTCTCCCTCGACAGAGTCAATGCTGGGGACAGAGAGGGGAGAGTTCTTTCTGAAACTCTTACCTCACTGCAAAGTGTTAAACCTTGCTGATCCCTGTCCCTTGAGTGCCAGATTCTGCTTACTGTACCAAGCAGCATGCATCCCCTTAGTAGAGCAAGATAGGAGGAGCCAGATCTGGTAAAGAGTGTAAGCTTGTCTATGCTGCACCTTGGTCTGGGATTCAATTCTTCGCTCTTCTCCTTCTTGCCTGGACTTTCTTGCCAAAAGAACAGCTTGCATAGCGCAGGGCAGATCTGTAGTGTGCATCACCATGCTGATGGTGTGGATAGTGTATGAATTAAGACTTGAGTGCTAAACCATAGGCATTTCAGTGTGACCATAAGACACATTCTCTGTCACCAGGGAATTCCCAATTAACCTGTTTCAGCAGCCCTTACAAAAGAGCTATATGCAGCCTATGGATTTTATCCTAATTAGAGGTGCCTTGACTGTTCCTGCAATTAGTGTTATACCTGCTGAACATGAACTGGAACTTGGATGTTATAACTGCACCAATAAATTTACATCTGTAAAGTGTGTATCAGCTGTTGTTGGCAGGAAGGCACCTTTCAGAGTACATTCTCACTGGTTTGGACAAAGTGATTCCGTATATAGCAAGGATACAGGCTAGAGGGCGATCTGTCTGACATATTTTCAAGGTCTGCTTTTCTCTCCTCTAACATTTAATCAGCACTTCAGCAGGAAGGGCACAGAGATGCAGGTAATTCAAGCGGAACTCTCAGAAGGTGTCAGAGCTGCTATAAATGAAGTCCATTTCCGATGGACTGAAAATGTCACAGATCTGAAGTAGATTTTTTTTTTTGTTGTTGTTCTTAATTGCAATTCAGAGTTACATTTAAGTTCAATTCCTTCTGATAGATTTTTCTTCTTATTTCTTTTTTTCCCTTTTTTTATGTCTTTTTTCCTTAAATTTACTCCAAGCTTTTTTTTTTTTTATTTTTTTTTTCATTTTGGGGTTTTTTTTTGGTTGATTGGTTGGCTTTTTTTGGTTTGGTTTGTTTTGGTTTTTTTTTTGCTGTAGAAGATTTTCCAAACAACGAAGAACTGATATTCAGAAAATGCTCAGCTGATGATCTCTAAGAACATTGTCTGTTTAAATGTGCTCTTGGTATGGGCACTTCTCCCCCACAAAAGAGTCACCACTTCATTTTTTTAAAGGATGGCACTTTTATGTATAATAGATGGAGAGGGTGTGGAAGCAATAAAGGATACACAGATGACAGATGCAGTGAGTAAGGTGAGAGGAGAGAAGAGACATTGGGAATCAGAGTATCCACACTTTCTTTAAGCAACAGCAAGATAGCTTTGTTGTTTGCCCAGAAGAGTGAAATGTGTAGCAGCTGCCGCAGCTACAGTAAGCGTACGAGTAGACAGATGCAGCAATGATAATAAATGCTGCAACAGTATCTTTGGTGAATATAGGGCTGCTTCTCTTGCTGGTAACCAGGATGCCATGTTCTTCTCCACTTTTCAAGCTACCATCTTATCTTGGACATTTCCTGACAATGTCTGGTTTTAACCTTCACCTAGATATAACCCTATTGGTTTAAAGACATTGTTTAAACCACCCTATATTTTTTTTTTCTATATAATATAACCTTGTTGCATGCATCAGAACTCTTAAGAATTGGAAGATTATATATTTTTAAATAAATTAATATATTTCCCTTTATAGTAGAAATAATATGTCTTTTTCTTGACAGTTTGTACTCTGTCAGCACCAACTTACTATACCATCGCCTGGTTGCAAAGTCCCTATTGATAGACCATTCTCTGCTCAGTTTAGACCCTCATCTGCTTTCTGATGGTTATCTTAGGCCTAGATGCACAAAAGTAGTCAGCGCTTAAATACCTTTGGTGTCAAATGGAACTAGGAATCTAAGAAGTTTAAAAATACTCTAAATTTAATTTGCAGCTGTTCATACCAATTTGATGAATTTAACAGAAAACTTCTCCAAATCCACTTGTGCTTCACTACAGTAAATTTTATCTGTTCTTATATGGCATTTCCAAAAATCTTTACATGTTACAATAGTTTATAATTAACAATGCTGATTAGTTAATAATATTTATCTGTTATTTCTAGAAAGAGCAGTAGTTAGCCATTAGTAGAGAGAATTGGGATGGCAACTATGTCAAAGGCTGTATATAAAATTTATCATCTACTTAGCATTGATATTTTCATTATTTAATCCAACATTTTTCCTTACCTCAAATTTAATTATTATTTGGAGCCTGTCAATCATCCAATGCTTTTCTAGAATTTAAACAAGATAATTTTAATTTTTACCTTTTTTAGCCATTGATGGCAAGAAAGATTTTCTCCTGCATGCATATTAAATTTGCAGAAAGCAAACTTACTCAACTTCCATGCAGAAATCTCTACAAAGAAAACAATTGCCTTTTTTCACTGTGGCCTAAAATAATTTCTATTTTTTCTAGATACTCCATACTCACATATTAAAAAAAAAATTCTTAAAGAAGAAGCTGAAGATTTACTGGTGTGTTGCATTCTTGCATTCATTGCTTAAGATATCCATTATTTATGACAATAGATAAGTCAGTCCCAAAACATAATTTGTGAAATTTGCATCTTTCTTGGGGGCAGGATAGTGAACTTTCTTGCAGTGAATGGCCTTATGCAAAATCATAGCCAATACTGGCATCCTGGAAATCATTTAGTTAAGTGTAGTTTGATCTGTATTCTATTCTCTTTTTGCACAAATACATAATTTGGGATCAGGTTCCATTTGAGATTACTTCCACTCTGATTTTTCTTTTCTAAAGATTTCAGACATCCTATGGGAATATGCTATTTCTGTGAATAGTTTCGCCTAAACTCGTTTTCTAAATTATTTCTGGGAAATGAGTAAATGAGGAAAAAGGTCAAAACTGTTCTACAACTGAGACATATGTTTATCAGAAAATTGTTGCAGAATTTTTACAGATACAGTACTTAGCCACAGTTATTAATAATAGTTTCTGCATTTACAACACCGCTCATCGAACAAAACTAAAAGATTTTATATAGATTATTTGCCTTATTGCAGACAGTCTGCCAGAATACCAGGAAAAACTGAGTAAACCAGTTAATGAGACAGAAGCAAAGGCAGGGTCAGCTCTGAGTCACAGTCTCTTGCCCCACAGTGGGGGACAACACTCATTATAAGCCATCCTGTCTCCTAGCAGTGTACTCCTATACAAATTCCATCAGTGTTTCCATCTATTTACTCTGGTCTGTGGAAGAACAATGACTTTGTTTTCATTAGTCAGCAGACCTTTAACAAGGAACAACCGGAAAAAATGCAAGTAATAAAAATTTATTTAAGAAATCAGTTTGATCAATCATGAATGAGCAAAGATCCCCGCAATCAGAACTTCTGCTTTTATACTTTTGATTGCAGTTCTGACCTGACTTTATGTCTGAGTAAAGGTAATTATCAAGAGTATAAAAGAGTTCAAATGCATTCAGTTCTTCTGCAAAATCAAACCATGAGAATCATTCTTGTCGAATCAATAATGAGTTGGACTTCTGTGCCATTGCCTACACAATGGCCTTTTATTTTCTTACAAGATCTATGTAATTCTCAAAAGCTGCTGCTATACATTACTTTTCCTTGCTCATCAAAAGTACAGACTGTACAGCATTTACAGATTTAAAAGATTAGGTCATATTATAAAGGATGTTTTCCACTTTGATCAACACAAGATAACATTTATTAAATCATAGAAGAGTATTATTAAAATAATATTAAGGCTATAAATACTATCAACAAAAGCCAAATATTTAGTGATTTATTTTTTCTTTCTCCGTTATTCTTAACATACTCAGGTTTAGAGGTACTGGAGTTTTTAACACAGTGAGTTATTTCCTCTGCTACACAGTAACTGTTATTACTTCTGCAATGTAGTAAGGGACTGAAACTATTTCATAATGTCATAGAAGTGTCAGTTGAACTCTCCTGCTATTGCAACAGTTCACGGGGGCATCTGTGTCTGTGTCTGGCAGAGTCTTCAAGACGCCCAGAAGAGAGATTTCACAGCCTCTCTGTGCAATTTATTCCAGTGAGGTACTACCCACATAGGGACTTTTTTCCTTCCCATGTCCAGTCTTAAACTTCCAAACTGCAGTTTGTTACGACTGTTAGAATTATATTGTTGGGCATTGCAGCAAAGGGTTTGGCACTGTGATCATTGAAAAAAAAAAAAAAAAAACCAGACCCAAAACGCGTAAACTTCTCCCCCGCCAAAAAACTCAAGCAAACAAAAGCAACAAACAAACCCCCAAAAATTAAATTTTCTAAATCTGTCTCTTCCCCTTCCCCAAGTTTTTCCAATGTGGATGCTGACACACATCCCCTCCAACCCTGCACAGAAGCCCCTGTCATTAGTATTGCTTTTTTATTTTTATGTTTGAATCATTTCATCCTTAATGTTTAGAGTCTCAGTTTTCAAATATTTAAATTAAAATACATAGACCCTTTTTCTGGGCAATTTTTATTTCAGGCTTCACAAAGATTGTAAACAGAAAGTTTCAGTAATCCTTTGGTCAGAAAACAGACCCAAGGGTGCTGCTAGCCAACAGGAAGCAGGTAAAGGAGATAAAGAAAAGCAAATGCTACCCTTGGGCACTGTCTTTTGACTGCCCTCTGGGGATGCTGGAGTCAATAGGAAGGTCACAGGCCCTCTGCCTACTATGTTTCACTTAATTTCTCTCCCTGGTCTTGGTCTATGAACTACAGAGAGGGATACAGTCTGGATAATGTAGACCTTTGCCTTGCACCTAAGTGGTAGACTTCTAGCATGGCAACTGCTTTAAAAGAATGCTCATTTTCTTGTTTATCAACGAAAGGTGGATTGCTTATCTCAGAAGAAAGTGTTTCCCCTGGACACCTATACATCTGTTTTGACTGTTGTCAGGGCAAGCGGTAGATCGTTTGGAGTCTCAAAAGCACACTCCAAAGCTACCCAGAAGCTGCTTAGGTCACAAAGATATCTGCCCTGATAGCAGAACATAAACTCGATCTTTTTGAATAAGAGAATGAGTAGAGGCACCACAGGAGTTTGTAGTATTCAATGTGTTGGCAAATGTTGTTTCTTGTTCAGCAGAACTAGTAAAGAATCCCTGAAAATTCAATCTTGTTGAATCATAGCAACCTGAATTAATATTGGTAGACAACTGCTAGCTCTGAAAATTAATCCATTTATGAAAATTTAGTCACTCTACATCACATTCAAAATTTTCAAATAATAACAAATAATAATAGTACTGTTGTGATGTGAGGCATTAGTAATGAGGGATATTAGAAAATGGTTATGGAGTAAGGAGTCCTCCAAGCAAATGTAGAACATCTTCTAGGCCTTGGGTTGGTGTCTCTATTAAGACTGCATAAAGCAACATTTCAAAAAATGAAAAATGGCTGAAATTCCTCTTTGTACTGGAAAAGGAGAAAGAATCCTAGGACAACTAGATATTCATTGTGTTAAAATCGAATATTTAAGATCCTTATATTTATTCTGTTTTCTTTCTGTTAAACATCTAAGAAATGTAAGTTAGTACATAACACACCAGGCAAGTCCCAAGTCATAAAAACTGTAAGTATGTGCTTGCTTATTTTTAATTTTGAAACAGATGAGTCCATTCCTGAATAAAAATGTAAACCACACTGTAGGAAGTTCTAAATTCCTCTAGACCTTGATAATTTAAAGGAAATTAACTGCTGGTGATAAGACCTATGCAAATGTTTTAGCTTTAATACAATGCCTATAGCACAATGCTGAAACCTGTAGAGAAATATAAAACATGAAATGTGAAATTAAACCTTAGGGACATGTAAAACAATACATTAAAATATAGCAACGTTATAAATAGCGCCACAGTTAACTGGCTTGAAAGTGGACTCCAGAGATTAGAACAGAAGACAAATCAAAAATAGATGGCCTCTTTTTTTCAAAATCTGTTAAACTGCTGTATTGTAAAGCACAATACTCATTAACAAGTTTATGGCAACTATTATGCTTCATACACAGAAAGGGAAATAAAAGGCGTAGCAATTTGGATGTATAAGTTTCTATCTGAAGTATAGGTCATGTGGAAAACTGAGTTATTAATGTTGAACTTTCCATTTTTGTTTGCTTATAAAGAATTTTATCAAATATAGGCCTGAATCCAGAGAGTGCGCCTGGATGATGGTAGAGATGATGCTAGGATGGAACAAATAAACTCACAGCTCCCTGCACAAATCTTCAAGAATTCTTTGTTGAGAAGAAACTCCAGAAGGGAGGTTCTCTCTTGGCAGTTGTATAACTAAGAAGTGTTACAAAATGTGATTAAAACTGAGCAGAAAAGGCTTTTCATAAAAGCTAGATACCTTCTGACATGAAATTTTACTAAATTTTATTCTTCTGAGTTGCATTATGTAAGGTGTAGCATGGTTTTCCATTCACTTTTCTTTTTTAATTGCCTTACAAGTTATTTTTGGTGATTCAATATATTACAAATGTATGCACAAAAAGTTAGTGAGATGGAAAGATTTTACACATAAACTTCATTATATGAAGCTCTGCATGAACCCTGTGTTATTTATGTACAGCAATGTACAAGTAGCACATAGCAGTTTATGTTCAGCTGTTGTGCAGGAAATTGTAAGAAAATCCTGGCACATAAAAGTTTGTCTCTTGTAGCTTCTGGCTTTTAAAGAATTCACTATCCAAAGGTTTTATCCCTCCTCTTCCACATAGAATAGATAATTTCCTGGAAAAAAATTCTGGGAGCCATTTATTATTTCATGGATAATTCAGAAGTCCAGTGACTTTAGTAGCAGTATTTTCTTCAGTGCATTTTTATTGTAGGATGAATATTTCATTCCCAAGCATGCATTTGTGATTACCCCTAATCTGTCTGATTATGAATTTAGGAGAGCCATGCTGGGGGCTGGTTTGGCAGATTGTATGTTAAAATTATAGGTAAAGCTCCCATAACAGCCAGTAAAATTTCTTTCTGTCAGGTCCTGCTCCCCAATGTAGGTGTCTGTCCCTGAAGAGCTCTGCTTCTCATGTCTCTCCTGGTGGAGTGGTCTGCCTCTGAGCAGGCATAGGAGAACCCCTCCCTCTTCATGGTCCTAGTCTCCACCCTCCCTGCCTCATTTGTAGAAATGGCTAATGCTTTTGTCATTATTAGCACTGTTGAGGGATTTTCAAGGGTACCAAGACATTGCAGCTTCACATACTTTGTATTTTACAGGTTTGGATACATCTGTTTTAAAATCTTGGAGTCTGCTCTGACACTACTGGGCACGTGAATGAAATCACATCTTACCTCGGTACTTCAGCCAGGCACATTCCATTTTCACCTTAATACAATGAAGCTTTAGCACATTATTGAGGGCAGGGTAATTGTTTTGCAATTGTGCAAGCTGGTTAAAACACAAGCACAGCAAAATTACTAAAGTGTAATTCTAGGACATGCCATCATGTTAATTTAGGGGAAAAAAAACCAACAAAACAAAAAAAAAATCCTAACAATGTGAACGGACTTTCCTTTACTGAATTACACTATTTATTTTGTTCATTTCAATTACTGCACAAGGCTTTAGTTAGACATAGAGTTGTAATATATTCATGCTGATTTTTCGAATCTTGTCCATAGCATAGTTTCTTCAGCGAATTGCTCACTTTTGAGAGATGTTTTTTTAGAGATAGATTAAAAAGTGGGTTGGTCTTAATTTGGTTCTATTACCTGTTCCAGATTTCTGGTGTAATGTGGGACCACATTGTTAGTTTCTCTATCTACTTTCACATTTTCTATTATGGGTTCTTTAGGTCTCACAGTATCTAAAGAGCTGCTGTATGTTTGGCAGAATGATCCAGAGTACCTTCCTTCAGTGAGTGGAGAGAAGCAGATCCACAGCCTCCATAGTGTCTGAGGAGGCTTTAATAAGGTGTTTGTCTACATCCACTGACTTTGTAAATGTCCTGCACGCTCAGGAGAGTGACTGAAAATCAATAGGAAATGGAATTAAGAGAACAGAAATAGAAGAAGGAGGGGAGGAATGAGAAGGGGAAGACAACAGAGCAACAGAGAGTCCTGGATTTTAGAATGACAGGGCTTGAACTGCTTCACAGAAGTACTCTCTTGGCTTGCTATCCAACCTGAAACTCACCAGTCCTCCCACTGAAGATCAGTCACACCACAGACAATTACTGCTGCCGGATATAGTCTGGCTGCCTCTAGTGGATTGGGCTTCACTCACTACAACTAGATTCAGGTGGAGTTTGGACAAGTTGTTGCTTATTGTTCATGAGCTTTGTACCTTAGATACTAGTCCTATGGTTTTACAATCCTGTATTAATGATTTATGATAATTAACTATAAGTTAATATTATATATTTAATTATATATTAATTGTATAATTAATTATCAATCCTGTAAATCCTGCAAAAGTTGATGGCTAAATGTAGACTTTTGCTTTCTCGAAATGGTTAGCTACCTGAGCCTTTACTTGAGCTCAGGACTTTGAGCCTACTTCTTGCCTGCTCGTGTTCCTCCCAGGCCGTGAACAGCTCAGTACAAAGCTTCATTGGTGTCTCAGTTTTGGAATAGGTATAGTAGTTTTATGACTGTATGATGTTTTGAGGATTAGTCTGTAAATTACTAGAAAGTGTGACCATGTGAAAATTTGAGGTTTGACTTTTTTTTTTTAATTTAGAAAGTTCATATTTTCCCCCCACATTTGTGAAAGGGGTGTATACTTTTATTTATTTATTAGTAGAAGGGAAGAAATAAAGCACCTGTGATTTTAGTATTTATTAAAGCTATATCTCTATTTTTTTCTGCAACACTGGCAAAGTTTTAGAAATCAAATATTACATCCAGTGGTAACTGATTTTGCATGTTTTACCTATTCTGAATCTTGCCTCCATGATAAATCAACTTAAACCAACTATTGACATGAATTCTGCTAAGTAGAACTAATAAAATGTGCTAACGTTATTTTTGTTTAAAAAATAATGAGACATATGCTTTATTTAGATTTAAATGCATAATAGTTTAGATAAGTACCCTACATCACATGATCAATTTTCTCCCAAACCTTTTTTAGAAAGATAATTGACCTTGTCAATCAATATGGGTATAAAACCGTCAATACTAGATGTCTGTTGTATCACAGGTATACTGGTGCGTGGAACAAGACCTGAACAAGAGTTACTTGTGAGTGACAGTACGGAATTTTAAATGACTAAAGAGGTGAACTGGGATGTTTTACCTTATATAACTAAACGAAAAGATTTGAAGTATGAACAAACAAATGCTGTTTGCCATGAACAAACAGCAGAACAACATGTGATGTTATAAAATGTGTCAATATTCTGCATAAAATTTGAGAAGTTTCCTTAACCATATATATACTGCAATAAATATGTGTCCTTAATTTGAAATGTAGTTTAAACTGCTTAGTCTATTAGCTGCCATTACTAATGTACCCATAAGCCCAAAATGCAGTATCTTTCATAGTAAAGGATATACTGCCCAAATCTCTTACACTTTAGATGAAACATGAAGTATAGTTTATTGCACATAGAAATGTTGTGTTGCTATTTATTACTTGGAATGATGCTTTCCGTAGCTCTGTTTGAGTGGATAAATGTTAAAGTCTAGAGAAAACATCTCTGCAATCAAAAAAGTTAAAGACATGTAAATAGCATAACTAGGGCTGATAAACAAAAGGAATGAAGAGTTTGTCCTGTACAAGTCATAACCTTAATAGTAACAGGCAGCCACAGCATTAATTCAGTGACTAATACAATGACATTTCTATTTTTTCCATATATCCTCTTGCCACTGAATGCACAATGCAGATGTGGAGTTGCTATGCATACTAAGCTTTTTCATTCTCAAAATGTCATGGTTACATATGAACTTTCTACTTTCCTGTCTGGTAAGTAGTCTGTTCAATTTATGTGTTATGCATCCTATGGTTCCAAGAAGCTAAATTTGAACAGAAAAGGCAGATTTAATTTGTCTCTTTCAGACATGTATTCTGTTCATGCATTTGTATACGTTAGAAAAAACTGTAGGGTTTTTTTAATATAATGGAATGTCTCATTTTTCTTACAGTGGTGCTCTGATGTTACAGGAGCAACCAGGCAATCAGTGTGCAAGGGGTGTCCACTACCTTGGGAACATGGAGTCCATCCCCATCAAAATTTCTAAATTGTCAGGATTAGCTTTATTTCTCTCTTATGCAAAGTGCAATGCTAGTATTGAGGCTGGCACAACTTACTACGCACTAAAACAAGAAGGGCTCACTGAAATATGTATGGCATCAGGAAATACACTGCACCTGTGCAGTAGTGTTCAGTGACAATTCTCACAAGCTAAATAACATTTGAACTGCCACTTGGCATATGTGTTTTCTGACCATCATTGTAAAATATTATTTAAGCAAAGTAAACAATAGTTGCACAGAAATTAATGGCTATAAAACTGTTCATGAGTTACCTGAAGCTTAGACAGGAATCCAAATAATAATAATTTTCAATTTTTCATAATTATAATTTTCTGTACTTTTTGAAAGAGGAGATACTTATTGTCTAGTTTGTGATGGTTGTAGGCATATTTATAAACTGATTAGGAGAACTTTTATATGCTTAAATCCCAGCCCACAGTTTGTGCAACTCATACTCTCAGTTTCATATCATAAAATCTGCTCTAGTTGCCTATGACACATCTCTTTTTATTTTGAATACTTTAAACAAAAAACATATCTAAGATGATAATTAGACTTTATGTAGTGTATTATGCTCTAGATTGAGCTAAATCTCAGTCATATGAGACACTGTGCTGTTTGGTCTAGGGGTCATGGTTCTCTGATTGGGACTGGTATATTTATTCATATAGCCACCATGGCTTCACATATATATGGTAAACATGGGTTGTTACCTTGATGGCAGCTGAAGAGCGTCCTGTAGCGCTCACAGGACCTGGTATGGCTGAGGAGGCCTCCTACCTTATGTAAATAAACTACTCTCTGGTATACCTAGCTGCCTGATAAATATTAACAGATTAGTATAATTTAGTGTGCATTTTGTGTGCTTTCTGCACCACAGCAAGTGCTTACATGTAGAACAGGAGATCAAGACAAGGTGGACAGTTCTGAGGGTCTACTTTTGAGGTCAGAGCTGGCATAGCTTTGTGATGTGTTACAAACCTCAGGAACAGAGCCTAGTTCTTAAACACAGGCTAATTTTTTCTTTTTCTTTTTTTNTAACCAGGAAAGTACTAATCTCTGTAGCCAGAAATAACAGACAGCTATACTGGCATTAATGCAAATTTCTTCGCCAAAAAATACTTGAATCAGTAGCTCTTTCCAGTTTCTTTACCTTTACAAATCTCTTCCAGGTCACAAAAGCAGTCACAAGAAAGGTTTGTTCTCAGTCCAGTCTAATTAACTAATGAAGTCACAACCAAGAATTATTGACTTATTTCCAGAGCCATGCTAAACTGTAAACATAGAAAGCTGGAGAGATTGAAGAGCCCAAAGACTTGTTGAAAATCCCAGCCTGAATATCATTTCCTGTTTTTCACTCATGGTATTATTTCTTTCTAGTGCTTTTTTTTAAGCAGTTTTAAGCTTCATCCATGTTCACTTCCCTTAGTTGTTTCAAATGTAGTTGATACAATGCTTACCCCTTCTCCTTTACCATGGTGTAAATATTTAAGAAAAAAAGACTTAACAGTCTTTTTTACTATCTCAAATATTTAAGAAAAAAAGACTTAACAGTCTTTTTTACTGTCTCCTGAGCTGCTTAACATCAGTTTTATAAAATGATTATATTATTTGTCCAACAAAAATAAAATTTGATCCACAAGGATTTTAGAAATCTGTATCGTAACAATAGTCCTTAAATACAGCAGTGAAAGAGAGCACAGTTATGATCTGGATTTAGTTTTGACATAACTGCACAGACTCATAAATGCAATACTTAGACTCTTAAGAGAATGTGATTGGCATAAAACATTTAGTATGTTCTATAGCAAATTTAAAAAAAAAAAAAACCATAAAAACCATTCTTACTCTTTTTTTTTTTTTTTTTTTTTTTTTTTTTTTATTCCCTCTTTTAGCAGAAAGATTGTTTCAATGCCTTAGGCAAAATAATTGACAATGTGTCCCTTAGTGGGAGGTTGGTTATGCAACAGTCCTGGAACAGCCTTCAGTCTGTACTATGAGCCATTCAAGTGAAAAAAAAAAAGAATGCCTCCAGGTCTGTCAGAAAAGGAAGCACTTACCTTCTAGCTTTAAAAAATGGTGGGAACATGGAATAGAAGAAACACGAAGTATATTCGCTATACCAAGGACATTTAGTGTTTTTGTTGAATTCTTTTCAGACCTCAGTCATCATCAGTCACAAATTTTTCACGTATGACATTCAAGGAATGCAGTCTGAATTAATTAGTTAAATGCAAATCTAAACTTCATTGGTTAAACTATAATGAATCCATGTATTTGATTTAATCAAATTTACTGAAAAGAATTAACCTAATTCCCTAAATTAGGGCCACTTCACACATTATTTATTTTAAATTTAGTATGTTAGTGTATTTTCCTCAATGACAACCGTATTGTAACATAAAATACATTTATAACGCTGTGAGCTGAGCTTTCAAATAATTGGTGTTTTAATTCAACATAGAAAGGATCATTCTAATCATGTAATTCTGTAGTTTCTCTGCTTCTGTTGTGACTAACACTTCAACCTGTGCATAGTAAAGAAGATCTGTTTTTAAGATTTTATAACATTTTTTCCAGTATAGCTTTAATTTTCATTTCAGTTACAGTAAATATGTCAACTTACCATATGTCAGCCACAAAGCCTCATGTTTTTTTGAGTGGATCCTTCATGTTTCACTTTTAGCTGTCTCACGGTGTTCATTCTAAGACATCATGAAAATAATTTTACCAAGGACCTAATGGCTCACTCTTCACTCTAGTCCCTCAGATAGCTGAGGGCCCACTTTGAAATTTACTGAAAGCTGAGAAATCAGCTTCTGGGGTTCACCAGTCCAAGCAATCAAGCTTGAATTCTCGTGCCCGCCGCCCACCCCAAGATTCAGCACAGAGGAAGTTACAACACACATACTGAGCAGTAAATTTGCACAGGACTATAGGACTCATGAAAACGAAAAAGCTAAGCCTTAAAATAAATCTATCACAAATGAATGCCATAATCTTATCCAGGCCTTTTGTACATAAGTGCTTACTTAAAGTAGAGCGGAAGGACCATGAAATTTTGATACAGCTCAACAAAAGCTGAATGCCACCCATAGCTGCTCATCCATTGCACAGCTCATGGCATGAGTCAGTGGGAATTGCCTGTATCCCCTATTTCTGTTTTGTTATGATTTTTTATTAATGTAAATGGATATGCTGATTTGTTATTTCAAATGCATATGTCTATGTAAGCAAAACTTTCAACTTATTAAGTGGGGATAAAACCTTTTATGTTCTTTGAATGTGGAAAAACATTATAGCTGTTGGACCAGAGGCTAGAATTTGCTTTTGAAAAGATTGTTGGAAAATTCGGTTTCTAAGAACTTCTGAAGCCTTTTGCTAATATGTGCTGTCTTATCAGTCACACATATATAGCTGATTGTAAATCTTAATTATTTGAATGGGTTTGAATATGCTGTCTAGAGAAAAAGTTTGTGGTGTAAAAAGATAACTCTGCACAATAGAAACCTGTGAGATGACTATACTGGAGGCTACAGAAGACTTTTTATTCTAAATAGATAGTAATCTGATTAAAATTCTTAATTTCAGCTGCAACTCTGCCCTAACATTCCAACCATGATACACAGCTGAAGTCAGATGTGGTGAAATCAGACATACTGAAACTAAATGGAGTTAATTCCCTCAATTACTTCAATGCACTTGAATATATTCTAACTTTCACTAGTCATTGGCTGAATTGACAGACGTGCTAAAGTAGCAACCAATTCCTTGCACACAGAACCTGCTACAAGTGCATTTATACATGTGTCTACTTATGGCCCCTTGTTCAGGCATTTCACAGAGAAAGGGAGAGGCAAATAGGCTTTCCCCTCCTTACTGTTCAAATGTCTTCAGAGCATTTAACCTTATTCTTAAATTTCAGTAACATCATTTAATATTGGTCTTGGATTTTTTAATGTAACCAATTAATTTTAAAGATGAGTCTTGTCTTCATGGATTTAAGAATTATCTTTTAACATATACAAGGCATAATTAAAATAAATGAACATGAAAAGCCATTGTAAAAAAAATGGTGAAGTGTCATTAAAAATACATTCTTTGTTAGAGAAATTACTGTATTCCTACATCACTCTTTGAAAGTGCTGCTTCTGTGACACTTTCTGGGAAGAACTGCAATGATGTTGGAAGCTGTGCAGTTGTCCTGTAAATCAACAATGATATACTTCTTACAATATCAGTGTAAGCCTGAAGGAAGAGGTGGTATTGCATGTTTTCTCCATTAATGTTTCCAGCAGTGTTATTGTGCTTGTAGCTTTGGTTACCACACTGTATCAGTACCTGCAGGAAGACCATTGTATTTTGAGAATTTGGAAAACGTGCTTTAAATAAGTCACTATACAAATATAAAAAAAAAATAAAAATTAACTGTAGCTTACAAAGGAGATAGTTTGTAAAAAACTGAATGAAGCGAGAAAGCTTCTCAAACTATCTAGTAAAATAAATTCAGTGCCTCCACTGTAAAGCCTTAAACTTGTTCAGATTGATTCTACTCTCTCTAACCATGTTACACTTTCTGCAATGCTATAAAGCTCAGTGTCTTAATCTGGATTTACTGCAAGTGCCACAGAATATAAAGGTGAAGCAATCACAGATCCTTACGTTTAAATGCAGCTTTTTTTTTCCTGCTTCATTATAATCTAGAGATATACAACCAATTTTATTATTTCAGAGAGTATTTTTAAGAAAGAAAGATTTTTTCCTATTCCTCCTAACTGATATATATTGCATTATGTATTATGAATTTTTTAATTTATTTTTTCTCATATTAAATTTCTTTCAAGAAACAGAAATGATACTTTATGAATATTAGTATAAACTGTAAGACTACCCAATGTCATGAGAATAGTTTTCTGGGCTTTCAAGCAGCACAGCACCAAGTCTTTTAAGTTGTCTTCATTGCTTAAAATAACTTGTCAGAAAACAGGAAACTCAGATAACCATTGGTTACAGTAGATGAGACCTTTAGTCGATTCTAGCTGTGAGCATGTGAGGTGAATATGATCAGTTATTTTGTAGGCAGCTGTTTCTGTCCCTGTGCCTTCAAGCTCTGCCCAGTTGGCTGAGATGTGAACAGAAACCCCAAGGGGTGCAATTGTTGAAATGGATCCAAAGCAGCTTTGCTCATGCTGTGTTTCGTGTAAGTTTTATTTTTGATCATGATGGCATAGGTTAAAAATAGCCAGGATGCAAACTGTTCATGAAATAGGAAAAACTCTGGGTTTCTCACTGTCAAAACTAGACAAACCAAATATCTTTAGTCTGACAGCTGTGTTCCTGCTGTCATTCTTGTGTGAACTGGTACTGCTGTGGAAAAAACTGGTAGTGATACAGGAAAAATCTTGCATCTTGCTAGACTATGGATTCAAAAATGGATGTCTTGACAAATTTTTGCACAGTAGTCTTCAGAAGATAGTCACCTCATAGATTAGGGTTTAAATAAATAAATTTTAAATAAATAAAGTTCAAAATAACTTTTTTTTTTTTTTGAAACAATTTTGGAAAGATTTTTTGGGCTATGTTTGCCTTTTCTCTCCCACCCCCTCTTCTTTATCTGTTTCCCTTTCTTTACTTTCCTCTGTATCTCTTTCTTTCTTTTCTTCTCTTTTTTGTTCTTATCAGAATGCACTCCAGCTTACTATTCAGTATGCTCTATAATAAATATGTCATAAGGGAAAAGCAAGTCTGTGGAGAATTCAGAAAAATGCAATTGGCAAGGAGAGAAAGTTGAATTAAAAAAAAAGAAAGTTCCTCCAGCTGGCAAAACTGAGAAAAGTTTAATTAAAATTATTTGATTCTTCATGTTCTGCTTTTCCCCATACCTTTTGATTCCAAGCTACTTTGATTTGTGCATAAAAAGCTAATCTTCAGAAATGGGAGCATACAGAGGATAATTTACATTTCTCTTACCTTTCACTATTCTATAGTTTTTCTTCTGTATTTTCTTCAGCAATCAGCTTTTGCTAACTTCCCTAATATGTCTGCACAGTGGAGTGAGATGAAGATTGCTGAGTGATGGGACTGAGAGTGCATATCCAGGACTGGAATTCACTGTCATGGGGGAATATGTTGCAAAGAAGCTGGAGAACCACTGCCCCCTCTGTAGTCTCCCAACCTGCTGAAAAGACAAAATCAGTGCTTGAATCATCTCCAGCTCTGTTTTCCACTTAATTTCTGACTACCATTTAATCCCTATGCTTTATTCGGTAGTTCCAGATTTTCTTATTCATATAAGCACCATTATAAAATGGTGCCCTAAGTGCTCACCCTCACTCATTGCTTGATTCCAGACAGCTCACTAAACCTTATGGGATTTTAGTTTATGCATCTTGTAAAGAGAGATAGGCAGTAGGTATTTCAAGACCAAATGTTTATAAAATGTTTTGACTTCTTCAGAATAAAAAAGATGTTGAAAAAAACTAGAGCCATAATGTTATTTTGCCTCTAATGGCCTTCTGCAGTATTAGTAAAATTAAATATATGATTTTGCTTGTATTCAAAGATGCTAGATAGGCAGTTTAGGAAGACTGGAAGAAATATCCTTAGACTTCACTTGATGTGGTTGAAAAATGCTAAAAACTTGCTTCACTCTATCGTTTGGTGAGAGAAAACTACGAAAATAACCTGAGACACACTAAGCAACCACATGTGTGCATGAGCAGATAATAAAAGCCTGGCAGAAATTTCGTGGAATCTAACATTCACAGGACTTTAGCTGGAATTATTCCATTTCCCTGGTTTTGTTCTGCAGCTGTAACAAAAATGAGGGAGTTATAAGCTTTTCTCACAGAATGACAGCAACAATTTAAAAGACTTGAATTTTTGGTATAGCTTTGTGATATTTCTTTATGCTTCTCTTCACAAATTAAGGGGAAAAATGTGTCTCAGTCCTATTAATTTTACACTGTATATCCATTAAAAAACCCCCCAACAAGCATGATACCAATGTATTCTTTTTGTGAAGTATTTTTATTTTACTCATTAATTGCTCTGATGTATTTATAGGAAGCAAACTATAAAAGGTAATAGGTATAAAAAGGTTTAAAAGATTTTGGAAGCCAAAGTAATACAAGTTCAAAAGACACAAAATTAAAAACAAGGCAGACCAGGTTATTAATTGACAAGTGTAAATCTTAGTAAAGTTTTCTCAGTCAGCTGTATTCCTTTCTTTGCTTCTTTTCCTCCTCTTACTGCAGAAATTCAGGGCCATGTTCTGTGTATACCTGAAACCTGTCCTTCCCCCCATATGAGATGCGGTGTCCTTACAACAAAATAGGGCAACCACTGGTCTTCTCTAGATTGTGTAAAAAACATGTCTAAAGGTCATTAGCTCATAAAGGTCTAAAGCTCATTCTGGAAGAATGGACTTGCCCCGGAAAACCCTTGTTCAGCTGCTTGTTAGAGTATGCTGGAAGAGTGACTGAATCAGAAACATGGATGAGATTCCTCTAAATTCTTCCCTCTAGGGTTTGTTAACCCACTTGTTCTTTTAGTAAACAGTCATTATAGGTATAAACCAAGATTTCTCATTAACTGTCACCCCTGAATATGACACTTCCTTACTTCTAAAGTGCATATTTATTGTGTGAACTAGTTAAGGATATGTACATACATACATACATATATTAGATTTAAAAGTACTTGTTAAATTCCCTGAGACTTCACCAGGCAGGAGATACTCAGGTTTGTCTTTGACACTTCTGACCAGAGGAGTCTCTAGGGAAAAGAAATTGGCAAAAACATCAGCAGGCTTAGATTGAGACCAGACAAAAGAGACAACAAATGTCATTGCAAAGCTGGCGTAATTCCCACAACAACATTTGGAAGCTGTCAAGAATTGTTATTGGAGAAGAAAATAGAAATGTTGAGGATAATGAAAAGAAATCAAGGCTGAAGTGGGAATCAGATGGGAGGATTTCAGAATAAAGAGAAGAATTACAGGAGCAAAAAAGAGCATTCTTTAATTGGTGAGAAGAAAGGGAGGCTGAGGGAGAAGTCAGAAACATGAAGAAGAGAGGAACAAAAAGATACTCAATGAGTACTTTTTAAAACGTTGCAGGGTTACATCTGGAGGTTCTTTATTTTCAGTGAGACTTTTATAGAAAAATATGTTTTTCCTACAAAAAACACTGAGCATTCCAGCCAAGAACCTGTCCCTTGCTCCAGAAAAAAACCAACAAGCTCATGGAAACTAATTTGTTGAAAATAATAAAGACATTTTTTAACTTTTAGCATATGGTAAATAATTTCATTCAAGTATCCAAACCTTTGAACTTTGTGCATGAATCCATGAAAAAATTTCAAGCAGCAAGGAAAGAGGAGTGAGCGAGTGTCTCTGCATAAGCCAGTAGAACACTATGCTGAAGCAATAAGCCTGGATTTCAGAAACAGAAATAAAATATTGAAGCTTGGCAAGTGCTGCTACAAGTGTACTGTTTCTAAGTCTGGGTCTACGTGAGAGCATACTAAAGAATATCTACACAACAACGATCTTAGAGGCTATCCCAATTTGAGAAAGTTAAGGTTTAGGAGTTAATAATTTCTGTTTAAGCACAATGGTGCTGGAAAGGTATAATAAGCTTATTTCATACTAATGCAGTCATAAATTTACTGTCTGTAACTAGCAAAAGTGCATACCTGAATGTGCTGTCAACAGTTCTTACAGGCCCAGAGAATGTCTAAAGAAGGTGCAGCACATCTCTGTGTGGTAGATTATCCAGTCCTTTTTAAAATGCCAGTGTTGTTTTCTTCAGGAGCTGTAATTAAACTCCAAGAATATCGGTTGATAGGGGTTTGTCTCTTTCTCTTTTCTTTTTCTTTTCTTTTCTTTTCTTTTCTTTTCTTTTCTTTTCTTTTCTTTTCTTTTCTTTTCTTTTCTTTTCTTTTCTTTTCTTTTCTTTTCTTTTCTCTTCTCTTCTCTTCTCTTCTCTTCTCTTCTTTTCTTTTCTTTTCTTTTCTTTTCTTTTCTTTTCTTTTCTTTTCTTTTCT